>JANIJG010018629.1:0-20241 GCA_024611175.1 Megaceryle torquata
TAGCAAATCTGTGGCACAAAATGTTAATTTCTTCTCATGTTTTTTGGGTACTGCTAATATATACATACACACATATATATATAAAATACATATATACCTGCAGTGTTGGAATGTAGGGTGACATCTGACTGAATGAGTCTCCTTCCTCTTATATGTTTGTCATCCCTTGGTTAGAATAGGAATGCATAAAATACCATACACCTCTGGATTGAATTAATAATAGAATTAATATACAGACATGGCAGTTGAAGAATTTTAAACTAATAAAAATAATTAATAACTTCAAAAACCCACAGTAAACATATTCCATTAATTAACAGAATATGCCAGGAGTTCTTATATAACTACAAAGCTCTGGAGATATAATGTAATTTCATGCTAGTTCTTCTTGCAATGCTTATTGCTTTAAAGTAACTGTATCACTGAAAGTATTTAAGGGAGCAGTTGCTCTTGGGGATGTAAAATTCCTTAGATGTTTGCATCTAAATAAACTGGCAGCTCCATTAAAATAAAGATAAAGGCACATTATCAAACAAGTGGTAATTAGAGCAGTGTTTCTTTCTGCATGAACAAAACTCCTCAAAAGTATTAATTAGTGATTAATATCACCTGAGATTAATCTGAGCCAATATTAAATTTAAGTGCTAAAGTTCATGTTGTATGGTATATATATTGCCAGTTAAACAGCTTAGACTGGTGCAAGAAATTATGTACAGACACTATAATGATTTTGCACCAGTGAAACACTGGTTTATATATTTTAAACCACTGGCCTACATTTTATTGCTTTTCTCAGTAAAGGATTAGAATATATGAGTTTCAGGCTACAAAAAGATTATTATGCCTCATTTCACTCTTTTTTTAGGCCCAGACACATGAAAACAGCAAGTTCATGAGGCCTCAGCAATGCTTGGGATCTTCGCAGTGTTTTCTTTCTTCACTGACACAGGCTGATAGTGCACAGTACTCTGGCTGCTGGAGTCACATGCATCTCTTGAATGGCTGGAAGCTGTTCCTAAAATCACAGTTGTCATGTTTGTTTCCTACTACTTGTAATATTAGGTTAAGATTTTCCAGCTTTTCTTGACAAAAACACTGGATGTAAAAGTACTCCCTTTCTGGGAAAAAAAAAAATTTGCATGAATCACACCATCCTGGATTTTCCAAACTCAAAAAACAATTGCTGAAGATTGAGGGTGGCATAAGGGAATTATCTAAACTGGCAATTACATCTCATGCTGATGGCTACAGTTATTTTTGTTAGCAGTATACGAACTATGGACATTTTCCCAGTTTTAACATTCCAGTATTTTGATCAGGGAAACAAATCCCACAAAGCATCTGCAATGATTTCTGCTGATCTGCAGCGCTTCCTTCATCTAACCTGGATGGTCTGACCAGCTATCTCCCCTCTCAGCTTCTGGGCACCCTTCTTTTGGCCTTGCCTGGAGCCAGAGGAAGGAGGAACATGAAAACAAACAAGAGCCAGTCCAGAAACACACAACTGTGCACTCTGGCACCTCTGCTCACTGGAGTCAGCTCTGGATTAAGGACTGCAGAGAAAGCAACTATTTGGCTCAATGTCTGGGTTTATTTCATCTACATTTTTCTTCAACTCTACCATTACCATGACAATGGCCCTTGGCTGACTTACCTCTAGGCACTGATCCAGGGACCATCTTTGCTGTTTGCGGCACAGACTGCCTGTAAAGCTGAAGGGCAGCAGCAACCTCAAGACCACGATGTCATCTGAATGATGGAGGAAAATGGAAATCCACGTTGTGCCTGCGTGGATCATGTTCTTGTGCTGAAACAACATCGCACTATGATTCTGAAGCTTGGTGCATTTAATTTTGTCTGATAATCCTTGAAGTCCATTCAGTCAAAGAAGCTCTGAGTTGGTTCAGCTGATGCCCTAATCTCTCCTACTTAGGCAGCAGTTGCTGTTCATGGGCAGTACCACAATAACACAATTGAAAAGGCTGTCCTGGCTCTGTGCTAAAATAGAAATGAGATCAGCTAAATTATAAAGTGGGCCCTAACAGTGCAGATTTTGTGACTAATAAAAAAGAATCTTTGCATACCAGTTATTACGCCTTCTAATTTGTTGAGAAGACACAACCATGTGAGCATATTTCTGACAGAAACTGTCACTTATGTGTGACAGAAAGGCTGCCCATCACAACCAATACACCATGAAAAGGCCGTGTCACCTTATGCAGTGATCTTCTCAAAGGAAAAACACTTCTGTCTGTGCACACACTTCTGCCTCCTGTTGGCACTTGTGAGCTCCTAACACGGACACAGGATGCTTCAAGAGGGCATGGGGCCATGTAGACAGATGGGTAGGAGAATCAACATGCCAGAGAAATGGGATGTGTTTCAGGGATTGAGTAACTGGGTCTGTATACTCATCCAGGGTTGTCAGTACAGCAGTTTGGGCTGGATGCCTTCGTGTGAAATCGAAGGGATACCCTGTTGCCTCATCACTGCAGTGCAGGGCATGATGAATTAGACGTTTAGCATTTATACGGTGTTTATATGGTCAAAACACTATCCTGACGTTACCTAATTAAACAGTACAGCACTCTTCAGAGGGAAGTACAGCCTTCACTTCACTGATGGGAAAACAGATGGGAAAAATTGTGTGTTTTGGCCATCAGCGTCAGAATCAGGATTCTGCCAGGATCTCCCAGCTCCCTGCCTGGTGCTTATTTCTTTAAGCTCATCTATGCAAAAGGCAGTGTGTGCTAGTCTGCAGTTGTTGAAGGGGAAATTGTGTTTCTACAAATTTGTTTCTTTGCAAGTTGATTTCCACTGCCTGGAAGATACACTTGCTGACCTCAGTGAAAGACAAAATTTTCCATGAATTCTCTGAGCCCATCTGTGCCTTCTGTGGTGCACAAGTTTGTATGTAATCACTACATGACAGAGGCACTGATTTTCTTCCATGCTTAGTTTACAGAAAAAGCTAAGATGCTTCTCTAAGAATTTCTCCTCCATTTCTACTGCAAAGCTGAATAACTCAGCAGACTTTTATATTATTTGGTTACAATACCTACAGATAGGCATGAAAGGAGTTTTTAATAGAAACATTTCATTTTCTCAGGGAGTTTTGGAGCCAAAAATGCAGTTTCCCTGTTGGACCCTTTTTCTTTGAGATGGCTGGCTGAGCTGATAGAACCACATTATGCTGCAGAACTGGGAGCTGCAGGGAGTGAGTCCCTGCTGCTGCAAAGTTCTTTGCTTGCTGATGCTGCTAGAGATGTGCTAATGGCACCACAGCTGAGGACCTTATGTTTGCTAGGATAGAGCTACCTGGAGCTAGGCTGAGACAGAGACTACAGGGATCCCCATGAGTGCCTCAGGCTCCTCTGGTATTCTGTTCAACAACAATCCTCTCTGCTGGCCTCAGGGACACCTGAAGCCTTCACAGCATGGACATGTCTACTCCACCTCCTTGGGAATGTCTCGCAATCCAGCAGTCCTTAAGAAGAAAGCATTTGAGGGGAATTTCTGTTCCTCTGTTATCTCAGTCTATAAGCACAAAAAGGCAGTTTGTGGGTAAGAAAAGGTACAAACTTTTTAAAAACTACTCCACCCACCCACAGACTCCTTCCTGTGGAGTAAATGGGTACAGACTGGTTCTTAATGTGGGAGATAATGATCAATATTTAGCTAGGAGGATTGATTAACATTATATTTATTATGTAAGTCTGTAAAGGCACTTCAGTCTCTGTATTTAACTTATGACTTTTAATACAGCAAGAATAAAAAAGCCTCTTCACACTGTTCTTTTCTATAATAGGCAAACTATAATGTTCTTTGCGCTCATTCTGCTTCATTTTCAAACACAGCACATGTAAACAAATTTAGCAATAAATTATGCATAAGTGTAATAGCAACAAATATTTCAGGGAGCTAACTGGCAAGCTTATTCTGTGAATATGAATGATAAATAAATGCTTTATTTGCTTAAACTAGCTTGAATGTATATTTAAACTCTTGGCATTCCACACCTTTTCGAGTCAATGACAAAATTCTCTGCACTATCAGCGGGGCTCAGATTTTATCCATGCATAGAATAAATTGTCCATCATTTTAATTTTTATTCCCTGAATGAATTAATAGTAAATGATCTTCCCTAACATTTTTTCACTGATTCACTTTCCTTGTGATAGACATCTTAGGTTGATGAGAAATCATTCAGGTTTTTCTGCAATAAGGCCTAGCAGAAGATGACTGCATCCAGTGTTTGAATTACAATTTCCCAGCATTATGTAATGCAATTCCCTAAACTATAGAAAGAATTTTTTTTTTTTTCTGAAAGATTCCTTGAGCTTTATCTACCCATGGTGCAACCACTAGAACACTCCAATAAAAACAGTATTTATTTTCTATGAGAAACCATTTGTCCCTTCTTCTCTCATCTGTGGATAAACTGTAGAGACATCATGAAGTTCTGCTTCAGAATGGGTTTGTAATAGGAATTTGTTTACTGTCTTTAATCCTGAGATTTGCACGTCACTCAGCTGGAAGAGGCAGGCTGTACCATGTTCATGGCTGCACTTACACCCTGGGCTCCAGAACAGACAGGGGTGCAACTGTAGCTCCTAGTCTAGTCCATGAGCAACTTAACTCCCTGTTGCACTATAAGTTGACACCCACATCAACAGAGCTGAGCAGACTCTCAGCCTGGGTGGGGCTCAGCTTTTATTCCACATTTCCAACACATGCAGGCTGTGTGATGACATCAAGATCAAGGTCATTCATGCAAAACCTTTTTCTTCCCCAAACAGAATTTTCCCTTCAATGAAGGGCTTATGCAAGTATACAGCAATTGACCCACTGTTACTGGTGAGTGACAGAATAGAAATCTCCTCCTTATGAGTCCATTTCCTAATCAGGTGGCTTAAAGGGCCAATCTCAGCTCACTGAATAGCCATAATTTCTTGGAAGTGAATGAATTGACATCAATATCGCTCCTAGAAAATGAAGGACTGAATGCTTGAGTGAGGAAAAAAGAAAGAGATGATTGTGCTTTTTCAGCACATGCCCCTAAGAAGGACTCTGTTTGAGTCCACAATCATTTTCTCAGTGGGTAACTGAAACAGTTAATAGTGAAATGTATAGGAGCTGCAGGCTCCCTTCATGTTGCACTAAAAATAAGCAGGGTATGGTGACTCTTGAATCTTCATGACTGAACATGAATTAAAACCACAAAAATAAGCTTGTCCATCTGAGGCATAGAGGTACTTTTTGGATTAGTACAAGGTTTGGAGACAAGTGGTCTCAGCAACAAACTGCATGAATGTCACATATACATATAAGAGTGGCATTTTCTAAGAGCCATGTTACAACAGGTCTCCCCTAGTTCTGTCCTTCACAGCTGGGAAACAAAACAAAACAAAACACAAAAAAAAAAAAAACAACAAACCACCCCACAATCTTTTTCTAGTACCTCTGAGCTTCTGGAGGCTTGGTTTTATCCCAGCACTGATTAGCCCCATCACTGAACAGCCTCACTGTTGAGGCAGCACTTCAAATATTGCATTCAGTTTTGGGCCCCTCACTACAAGAAGGACATTGAGGTGCTGGAGTGGGTCCAGAGAAGGGCAATGAAGCTGGTGAAGGGTGTAGAGAACAAGTCTTACTAGGAGCAGCTGAGGGAACTGGGGTTGTTTAATCTGGAGAAAAGGAGGCTGAGGGGAGACCTTATTGCTCTCTCTTATTGACAAGACTTCCTTTCAGGCAGTTGTAGTGAGGCAGGGGTTGGTCTGTTGCCCCAAGTAAGCAGAAGGACAACAGGAAATGGCCTTACATTACACCAGTGGAGGTTTAGATTGGACATTAGGAAAAATTTCTTCACTGAAAGGGTTATCAAGCATTGGAACATGCTTCCCAGGGAAGTGATTGAGTCACCCTCCCTGGAGTTATTTAAAAGACATGTAGATGCAGCACTTAGGGATGGGTGGCTTAGTGGTGGACTTGGAAGTTTATGCTTGCGCTTGATGATCTTAAATGTCTTTTTCAACCTAAATGATTCTATGAAGAATGGAGATTTGCTAGTTGTAGTTGTGTAACAGTCTCAAGGCCAAAAAAAGGTAAAGGATTAACAGCAAAATAACTCAGATTATCCAAGCCAAAGCAAACTGCAAAGTAACCGGCAGTTACTTTTGATATTTCTGGAATTATTGATATCTCTATATTGGATATCTCTAGATTTACATACTTATTTTTGTTGCTTGCTTCTGGGAGTTGATAACTACACCCAACATAAATGGAGTATTTATTGTATTCTTGCTTTGCAAATGACTTGCCACTGACAGAGATTATCAAAGCTTAGTAAAATTAAGTAGCAGTTTGTCATTGCAGCTATGTATCAAGTGAAGAGCTATATCTTGATAACTCTCTAGAATGGTATCTATAATTTAGAATTGGAAAAAATAAGGAAGTTACTCAAGATCATGGACAAAGCAATTTTTACATCTTCAGCATTTCAAATTACCAAAATCCCTTCTACCTCTTAAAGAACCCTAAGCAGAGACATTAAATTAAAAGTGAAGATCACGATTGTCTTTTTTTTTTTTTTTTTTTTTTTTCCCCAGAGGTAAAATAATGCCTGATGAGCTTTAACACCTGTAACGTATTTGAACCAGAGAATGTGCTTTAAAAAGATACTCTATTCGGAGACTCACAGAAGTGGAAACTGTCTTATATCTGCAGCATCTCTGTAATTATTGAAACTGAACCTAGCACACAGAAAAAGTGAAAAATTCATAGATCATTTCCTTTTTATGATTTTAGAAGTCAAAGGCATATCAGACATCTGAAATAATCTGCAGTGATTTCAGAAAAACAGAAAGCAGACAGTGGGTGTCTGTGCACTGTTGTGCAGGACCTAATGCAGACAAGTCATTATTGAGATTTACCCAAGGGCACCAGGTTGTAAACTGACCCAAGAGACAAAGTGTAGTTATCTGACTTGAAATTACTTTGAAATTTGAGATAATAATATCTCATATCCTCAATATAACATGAACTTTCTGCAGATATTGAGGGCTGATTTTTTACATCTTTGCATGTACATCATTGCCCTAATAATTTATTTCTGTTTATCCAAAAGGAATTTTGACCTGTAGCTCAGCACACTTTTAAGGCAATATAAATGTTAGACTGGAATCAGATAGACAAGAGCCACACAATCCCACTACTTCCCTTAAGATTTTAATGGGCACAAAAGGTCACTTATTTAACACCAGACCAGATTGCCTTAGGAAGTGGCAGAGTTGCAGACATACTGCTGTTTAGGGACTCGCTAAGGAAGATGACTTCACATGAAAGCATACCAATTTGTGTTTCTCTTATAGCATGCTAGAGGAAAAAAAAAAAAAAAAAAAAAGGAAACTGCTTCATAGCTGTTTGACAGAAGAAGAAGTAAAAAGATTATTTGAATAAAAACCAGAGAGCCCATGAATAAAACACCCTCCTCTTAGACATGGGAGTCTCAGGTTTGAGCTCTTGAGTTTGATCAGCCAGATCCTCTCTCTACCATATTCAGCTTGAAAGTACAAAGGGGAAAGGCTGCAGCCTCATACTTATTCTGGGATCAGTCCCCAGATTTTAATTTTCAGTTCTCCTACTGAACCAAATAAACATTTCCAATATGGAAATGCTTTTCAGATTGGTAGATTTCCATGAAAAGTATACTTTTGAACAGGTACTGTGTTACAACAAAAGCACTGCTAGAATGTTTCTAGTGAACACTACTGATCAGCTGGCAGAATACCAAGCTTGCCTTTTAAGAGAGGAATGTACTGATAATTTTATTCCCCCCACCCCCCCCAAAGAATTGCATGCTGAATTTCAGTTCCTACCATGCTGAAGTTGTAAACTGGGTACTCAAGTGACAGCATTCTGGTCACTATCATATCATTTCACTTCTTTCTGAACGATAAGAGTAAAGCTGAGGCTTTCAGATAACGTTTCAGCTGTATCTGAGACAAGGGAGCTGTGGCCATGGCTGGCAAAGGAAGGAGATAATTTGCTTCAGGGATTGCTGGTAGCCAGGATATCAGAATGCCTTATTCTTCAGAGGAATAGGAAGAGTTTCTCTTATTACCCAACAGTTTCATGCCCACTATATGGTATATAGTGATATTCCTCTGTTTTTCATCAGCTCTGAGTTACACAGTGGCCATTAGCTCAGCTTAGGACCATAAGGGTGTGAATGTAAAGTTACTTATAGCAGCTTTTAAGGTGTGAAATGTTCCACTCTGAGCACTTTAGAGTCCCACATAGGCTCTTTAAAAGAACCTTAACCCTTTCTCTTATTTTTTTAAATGAAAAGAGAAAACAATTTTTCTGAAATGACTATAAGAAAAATCAAGGCAGGCAGAGTTCATTCCATGAAGGGCCAAGAAAGAGCTTCCTTGCATAAACAAAGAGGAAAATAGTTTTGAAACCTAAAACTGTCAGAGAGCTCCACCTGGATCTAGGACACTTGTTTGTGTCTAAGGCATAATGCAACCCAGCATTTTCTGTCATGGGAAAAAAAAAAAAAAAAAAAAAAAAATACGCCTAGAGACAGCAAAACCATTTAGCTTTTAATCTAAGCCACAGAACTGCATGCTTAGCACAGACCCTCCCTCCACTCAACCCCCTACTACTTCTTGCTCCTTTTCTCTTTTTGTAGTCCCTGCTCTGAATCCTAGCCCAGAAATCTGTTTCTGTTAGAAAATGAAAGAACCTCACAAGTTTCCCTTGCTTCTTCTGCCCCTCCTGCCCTCCCACACTGCCAATCTTCCAGCCCACCTAACAGCCCCCCACAGCCTGTCAGTCTCTATTTTTAACACTGCACTGGTGACTCCAGCTACAGTCTTTTACAGCAGTGGCTTTGTGCCAGCAGCTGGTTTCACACCTGAGGGCAGTAATGAACTGCTTCTGGCTACTGGTAGGTTGATACAATCCCACATCACTCTGCTGAAGCAGGAAGATGTTATTATCTCATTTTATAGGCGAAGAACAGCTTCAGAGGCTTAAACCCAGATGCCCCAAAGTACACAGGCATTTTGTAGGTAGCAGAGTGAGGCACTTTTCACTTTTAAGGATGTGAGTTTAGTCATTTGTGAAAGATTGTAAACTGTTATGTGACAAAGGAGAAGTGTCTCTCCTTCCTGCCCAGGAGGCTTTTTTAAAATCACTTAAGTCCTTCCTTTCAGGCTTGCATTCTTAGGTTGACTATAAGATTGAGGAATACACAAAATGTGCAGCATTTATTGAATTTGCAATAGCATTTGCCCCTACAAATGAGGAGAGATGGGTTTTAAATAAGAATGGCCTTGCAAGTTAAGAGCAGCCTTAGGAATTTAGCTGTTTCTGGAAGTACCAGGGTTATGCAAAGTCAGAATAAATCTGAGAGTGCCAGTCCCAAACATTTTCTCCAACTTAACCAGTGTTGCAAAAGAAACACAGAGGCAAGAGAGGCAGGGAACTATACACTTCACCCATGGAGAGAAACTAAGCAACCATTTGAAGGTCACTGCGGATTAGACCAATGGACTGAACGTTAAATCAGCAGGGTGATAATATCCAAGGATTTTGGCTCCAGTCCTACAAAGTCCTTATGCCAGCTCCAGGTAGGTTTTCTCTACCTGGAATTTGCTTCTTCCTTCCTTTTATTTGTTTGCAAGGTAGCTAAAAGTGCGAAAGACTGTTCTGAGATCACACTTTCTTTCTAGTATTTTTTTTTTTTTTTTTTAACTTAATAGAAGCTCCTATTGAATACACTTCCAGGGTGCTTCTTTCAAAAAGATCATCAGCTCCTCCACAGGTGATACTTGCTCCCATCTTGGAGATCAGCTCTATGAATAGGCTGTCAGACAATGTCTTCAGTTTAAGTCACTGCTCCCCATGTTTCACTCCTCAAAAAACCAACCAATCAAACAAAACAAAAACCAAACAACACCAAACTGACCATAAACTAAACAATTTGATCATCTGTCAGCAATGATACACACTGCCTGGCTCAGTGCTAGCGCACCCTCTAGGTGGGAAAGCTTTTAGCTTTAGTCCATTGTGCTTTTGTGTGTTATTCAGCAGGCAGGGCTCTGGAAAGGGGAGCTCCAAGCATCAGCCCTGATGCTTATTTCTGTGTCCAAACAGCTGAGACAGAAGGAAATGCCAATGCATGTGTAAGGTGATATGGGACTGAAGCATGAACAGACCTGAGATACATTGTTGTCAATATGGTCTGTCTGGAGGCACTTGCTACATTTATCCAGTGCCAGATGGAGAATAGGAGAAATAATGAAGTGAAACTTGCTAGCTTATTTTCTTGTTCATGTATGGTTTTTCTTTGTTTGTTTGTTTGTTTTTGTGTAGTTTTTGTTGTTGTTGTTGTTGTTGTTGTTTTGTTGTGCTTGTTTTATTTATTTATCTTTTCTCCTTTCTCTATCTTCTAATGTTCTGTAGTTTGCAGCCTGTGCACATGGCCAGATCGAGTGCCTTGGACTCTGATCACACATTGAATGACTGTCACTGTCCTAAAGCACTTATGATCTACATAGATGAGACATGTTAGGGGTAGAAGATAAATTCTAATAAACTCTAAAGAACCATACAGTAAAACCAGCATTTAAAGATACCAGCACTTTACAAAATCACCCGAAGAGTTTATGTACCAGGAAGCAAAACTAAGCAGGTAGGTTCTTCATCCTCTGATATGGGATATACATGTCCCTGCCTTAGGTGGAGCCCATGAAATCACAGCCGTCTGTCTTAAAAGCTAAACCAAAGTTGTCTAAGGACTAATTAGAATTACCAACAGAAATTAATCACATTTACCAAGTCTTTACCTGGTGCTTTCTTTATTTGGATGGTAAATAATAACAGAAACAGTGAATTTGCTTAATGGAAAGAAATTATTTGATAGTTTTCATTTTAGTACTTTTAGCAAAGGAAAGTAACAATATGATCTAATGAGAAGTACAGAATTTGTCATGAGAAATTTTGTGGTTTTTTCCATGTCATCCTAGTATTCAATAACACTTTGGCCCTCAGACTTTCACATTGGCTTTAGTCTTTCACTTTTCAACTTCAGACTAGCACTGTAGTTCAGGCATAATATAGTTTCCAACTGAGAAAATATCAACTTCTGTAAAAAAAGAAACATTTTTAAAAAAAAATATTAAAAAAGAGGTTATTTTTAGCCCTCCACTTGCCTCTAAAATTGCTCTTGGTGACAACAATTCCAGGACATAAATAGCTATGTGTCTGCAAACATTTTACTGCCTGTCAGGCTAACTTGGTTCTACCACCTCAGGAGAGCAGCTTGAATTCTAAAGAACAGTAATAGGGACATGATGAAAATGCTTGTAGAATAGAGGATAAGGCTTCTATGGGTAAACAAGTTAGCTTTTGGTTTTGGTAGACCTAATTAACTTGAGTAAAAAAATCAGAACAAATAAGTAAATAAATAAATAAACTAACCCTCCAAAACCCAGCAGCAGATTGCTACATTAGCATGAATATTTCATGTCTGATCTCAGGATGCCCACATAGAATTTTATTTTGTTCTGGAGTTTGATGGTTGTCTTTAGAAAGAAAAAAACAGGCAGAAATTCTGAAAGGTCTTAGCTACATATCTCTGTTCCTGGTATTTCATGCAGGAACTGATACCTCTTGCACATTTAGACCATCTGTGTGCAATGTGGAGTGGAAAAAACAATCAGAGGAAAAAAAAAAAGCCATTTCCATTTGGACAAAAAGGCTAAAAAAAGATCAAGAAAAGCTCAGCCCTGTCAAGCATTATCAATAAGAGGACCTGACAGCATTTGGCTTAAACTTGCCCATTTTGGGCAAGGATAGTCCATTGTTTCAACAGTTCTGAAAGGAGAAAATGGCACATACCATCCTCAAAGGGCTGCACCACAGTTCCTGTGCCCATCATATGTCAACATACATTAGGTTTCCTTTTCTGCTGGGAAACTGCTGTCAGTCTGATGGCTTACTGAACTGATGTTTATGACATTAATAGTGCTTCTGGGGGACCTGGAAGGCTGTAATGCTTTGTTGCATGTGATGATTTAGGGGACAGCATGGAGGTCAATGATCAGAGGGATTGGGATCAGTTGGTTTGGTAGTGGCATCTTGGTTGTCAGATGCCTTTCACCCTCCCAACCCTTGCAGTTCAATTAGAGCCAAGTGGAGTTAATTCATTTTTTTGCCATGCTGTTTTTACTGGACAGCAGTATCATACAAAAGTGATATGGTTAGGGAAATTAAAGTGCAGATGCAGGTGAAAGGCTGAGATCACCTCCACTCTGCCATTTGCTTTCCAACTTCCTCTTACACTGAATGTCAAACTCAAAAGCCACAGCCTTCCCAGCCAGGAAATTGGTCCTGCCCTCCAACAGGCACATTTGTCTCTTTGGAACAAGAACAAGAATAGATATTTTAGAAGACTTCCTTCCTTGTTTTTTCTATTTTTAATTTTTTTAAAATATATATATATAAAAATTAGCCTGCTCTTCTCTTTCATGTTGGTTCCAGGAGCACATATTACCTCCAGTTACCCACCCACTGACTGCAATGATCTTCAATCACAATGGTGTTATTAAACATTAGGATTGTAGAAGTCCTTTGAGGCTCCAGGCTGGATGAAGTTTTAGTGTTTTGTTAGGTTTACTACAAATGTGAAAGGCCACTTTTTCAAGAGGAGCTAATGATTCCATGTTCACTTTTAACACCTTTTAAAAACAGTATAAAGAACCTGCAAGTCATAGAGAGTTTGGTCATCACTTTTTCATTATCAAGATGTTTTTTCCCAGAAGCTCAAATAAAAAAGAATGACTGACAAAATGTTGCATAAGCTCTTAAATTAGTAAATGACAAAGCCAACACTTGTAAGGAAAAAAAAACCAAACCATATCCTTTACATTTTGGAGGCAGAAAGCCTGTCAATTTTAGCTGTAGACTTGTATGAAAAATAAAATGATGAACATGAATCATGTAGACTTATGTTCAGCACACTGTACACATGCAGTCAGACTTCATCTTGCAATGCTCCCAAGCCTCTGAAAGCAGAGGGGAGATTTTTAGAAGCACAAGAAAGAGGCAGGTATCAAACTCCCCTTCTTTTTCAATGACATTTTGGCACCTATCCATGTTCTCTGTTTTGGAAGTTGTCCTATCAGGTGACTTAATTTTATTAAAGAGAGAATCTTTGGTGTTTTAGATCTGTCCTTAACTGGATCACAGCTTCTTGCAAGCAACTGTGATAGAGTAAAACAAGGAAAAGAAAATTCAAAGTAGAAGTAAAGAACAAAATGAGCAAAAGTAGATAATTATCACTCAGGCATTTTATATGGAGAAAAGGAGAACAAACAGAGAGGTTCTTTGATGAAACATTCACAAAAAAAAAAAAATTATATAAAATTATAATAAATTACAGCAACAAAAAGATATACTATGAGAGAAAAGGCCCAACCAATCTGATGACTACCGTGAATAACAGTGGAGACAAATCTCATTACAGATGTCATGTAATGTTATCTGCTGTATCACATATCGTGCGAGCAGGAACATAGAATAACTTTGTGTATTGTTATATTTGACAATGTATAGTGTATTAGGCAACTACAGCCTGAGTTGGTGAAATAACTAGGTGGCTGTGTTCACTCACTCAGGGTGTATTAATTTAAAAAGTTAATAAAAGTGTCACAAATAAAATTGTAGAATAATTTGGAAAGAACTTCTTGTACATCAACTAGTTCCAACCTCCACTTCCCCAGTGCAAAGCAGAACTAACTTCAAATGAAAGGATGAAAAAAATGAAGAGAATTCTGTTTTATTCTAGAGAATGCCTAAACATGTTTTTGTTGGGAGTTTTTCTATGACCTCTCTTTGTAGCTCATTTTCTACCATTTTCTGAGGTCTCCTTGCTGCAAGCCCTTGTACCTCAGACACAAATCAGGTAGACTGTACCTGAGATTTAATATTTAACACAGACTTATGGGAAAGGCGGTGACTAGAAGTGACAGCTGCATTTTAACAGCGTGAAGGTTGCGAAATGACACTAAGGACTGTTCTTTCCTTCTCTTAGTTTTAATTGGTAATTCACTCAGAAAGCTTTTTGTGTAACATCTCTAAAACAGAATAATAGAACTTGAAGAAAGAAACAAACTGGATTTGTATTTAAAGTGGCAGGAGAATGGCATTTTATGAAGATCAGAAGGGATTTTTATTGCCACAGGAAGTATTTTGTGTGTCATGTCTGATTGTGGCTTTGATAGGCAGCTAGAGACCATTTGATGGCGAAGTTTATGTCACAAACTCTCCAAACTGCTTGATTCTGCTCAATAGATATGGAGAGCCTGGTCCTTGGAGGTTCTTCAAGTTTAGGATGCTCTTAAGAACTGCCTTCACCCATTCACAGTGCCTTGGTGTCAGCCATGAATTCAGGTTGGTGTTACATGTCCTTGTTGAAACCCAGGGCCTTTTCAGGAAAAATTTCTGGATCTCCTCTTTTCCAGCCTTGCTGGGCTGTTGCAAGGACAGATGTAGGCAGACAGCTGAGTCAGCATGCACTTATACTGCAGGTATGGCCACATCAAGAAACACCTGAAGTTCCCCCTTTTATTTCCTAACGTGTGCCACATGTCTGGCCTGAAGTCTGTTGCCTGAGACTGTTCCTGCAAACCGGTCTGGTAAGCTGGTGACTTTGACAATGCAGTGACCTCTTAGGCATCAAGCACATGCAGAGTCTAACTAACTCTGTCACTACTTCATTTTCATTTGATCTTTTTAAGCGTCATGCCTATTTTATGGATAGAGATTTCCATAAAGAGAAATGAGGCAAAACATAGGTTAAGTGACCTACTCAAAGTCACACACAGAAAGTTTAGCTGAGCAAAATACTGAATTTTAATCTCTGGATTTCTATGAATCTTTTAAATTCAGTTTCAAATTGGAAGAGAAAAGGACTGAGGAATTTCAAACTTTTTCTTATTGTCAATCATTCACATATTTCCAAGACTGAGAAAATAACGTGTGGAAGACAATTCAGATCAGCAGACATATTTTCAGATATAGTTACATGAAGTCTAAACTCTGACTTGCATGACAAATACACCTCCAGAGGCAGGTTTTGATCTCAGGTGATTTCTGAGGAGGTGTGGCATTGTCAGCTCCAGGTTTGCTGCTCATCTACAGTTTTTCATGCTAAGAAAAGCAAACCGTTGCTAAATGTAAAAGTCCAAAAGTTAACAAATAGAGAAAGAAGTATGGCAAATACTAAATGATACTGACCATTAATTCTGAGATACGCTTGATTTGCCACAAAGATGATGAGCTTATTCTTATGAGTGATTTGAAGGAGGGATTTGAAAGCTAGATTTTCACTGCAGAAGATAATAAATTGGAACAAAGTATGAATAATAAGGAACAGTGCAAACACATTCTGAAGGATTTGGATAATTCATTAGGCTAGGCCTGAAATAAAAAATATATTTAAATGAGGAACATTATAATGGAATCCAGAAACTTCAGAAATGACCCAAGAGAAATCTTACAATGTTGGCAAAAAACCCCAAATCAAACTCCATTCAACCATCAATGCGAATTATCCCTGTATTTTTTGTTTCACCCATGAATCAATGAATAACATGACATCTACACTATCCTTTCCTTGCAGCCTTTATACAATGGTCAGACTTTTCAGAAGTATGCAGCACCACAAGCAAGGTTATGTTTTTTGGAGAGAGTCTGCTCTTATTTAGCTGTGTGAAAAGCAAACATTGGACTATACTCAACATTAGCTCAGAGAAGGCATTGAGTTTCTTTGCCTGTGTAACTTGCTTCAGTCTTCTGATGAACCAGAGCCAAAGGTACATCTTGCCAAGGGGTATACTGGCAAAGGTGACTTGCTGTGAGTTCCAGGGTATTTTTAAACAAAAACCCCTCCTTGCAGGGAGAGATAAGTGATAATTTCTCATCTTAAAAACTGATCACTTCTTTTCAGAATATGGGAATGTTCCATAGGAGGCTTCTGGGACAGAAGTCCTATTACACTTTAAGAGAATACCTTGCATCTGGTGAGTATTGCCTGTGTAATTACAATGTCAACGAAACTAGATTCAAGCAAATAGTTTCAGCAAACATCTGTGCTAAAGCCAGGGTTCAAAGAGGCAGGCAAGGCACTGAATACATCAGGACTGAATTTCATCAGGATGAGAGCAGTAGCAAATTACAGCCTTCTGTGAAAAAAAAGAGAGACACAAACAGAAGAACTGATATGAAAATGATGAAGATGGTGCTGTTTTGCAATAAAAATATTTGTCATAATAATACCTAATTTTCACTTAGAGTCCAAACACGGATCTTTTAAATGGCATAAATCAAAAGTATTGTCTATACAATTGGCTGTCACATAGCAGGGTTTCACCCTCCTTTCTTATTTACAGATTCTCCTTGAACAGGGAGCTGCTTTTGACAGACTATAAAGGACACACTGCTCCTTGGGTCACCCCTGTTGACATACAGCCCTTCTGAGATAGCTGATACATGCCACTGTATAATCACCAAAGCAGTATTTTCTAGAAGAACACTGCCTTGCAGTGCCAGCTGGCATTTTACAATCTACTTCTGGACAGAGAACAAGGTTTTGACTGGGTTTCCTCCTGATTTATGTGCTTCCGACCATTTAACTTTCAAAGTTGCTTCTTAGTGAACCTTTCACCTCACGTTATGTCTTCCACAACTGGTAAATTAATTGGTTTTACCAAAACCTCATGATGTACAAGAGTAATAAGTCTGGTCTCCAGATGGCTTTAGATGTAGCAGAAACACATGGGATCAGATCTACAACCAGAATGAATTGTCTGGTTTTGAGAAGTGCCCAGACATTTAGTGAAGGCTAAATGTTAGTGTTTTTCTGAGAACTTTGCTGCCCTCGGTGAAACTTTCTGCATGTATGCCTTCCCAAGATTGCTCTCATTTACCATTTGCAATGTGATTCATTCCTTTCAATGTGAACTTTAATTATCCACTTAGCATTTTCTGCTTGTTTTATTTTTTTTCCTGGATGTTCTCATAAAGCTGTTGTAACAAGTGAAATAAATGATCACTCTCTATTAATTTATTCTTATTAAAAAACCCCCTCATTTTAGCTGGATGTTCTCTGTCTATCAGTACTGCTGGTGTGGATACTCTGGAAGCTGTGTTTCAGGAGCCGAACAGCAGATACTATGTTGTCTTCTTCCAAGGTGATTCATGAGGAAGGGTTGCTGTGAGATTGCTACAGTTAAGTGGGGGCATTGTAGACATAGCACTGGAAAAAGAATCATTCTTTATCTATGGCATTATAAATAAATGAAAACTGAATCTTACTCTAAAAGGAATTTAAATGTAAACTCTGTCCTTCCAGTCTTTTGTGGGTACCCTGCCAATATCAATATGAAAAAAAATTTGTAGTTTTAGGGATCATTTTGCCTTTTGAAATGAAGAAGCTTTTTTTTTTTCCTTATTATTTCTTTTAAACAGGACCTGACCACAGGTGATAAAGCAACATCAAACACTGAAGTAAACCTCTGACCTCTACTATGGTACTTGCTCACAAGCGATTCACAGTTACTAGATCAAAATCTTCTTTTTCTGTATATATATGTCAGCAATTTATTTGATAGACAGATCATCTTGAAAAAAAAAAAAAATGGAAAAAAGAATAAAGGACTTAAAGTAAAAAAATTAATGTGCACAAAGAGCTCAATGTGCCTGAAGGGCCTTACAGCACTATGATGGCTGAATGGTATCACATACTACTATTGTGAATTGTTGGTAAGAAAGTTGTTGGTAGTGGTCTGAACTTTACCAATGTGGTGCTGAAGCACAGAGTTAAATGAAGAGTGATATAGAAACAGGTGTCTAATTTCATATTAGGCACTCTAAGATATTCTTACCTGGCCTCCAGCAGCCACAACATAGTAACATGGCTCCTCTAAGTCCTGCATCATTTGCGATAGACCCATGTAGGTGTGCCATGTCCAGTAGAGCATCTCAAATGGCACTACATGGCTATTTTAGGCACCAGAATTCCTCTTTTGGTGTTTTACCCAAAGTCACACAGGTAAACTCTGACAGAGACTTGAAATAACATCTTTCCAATTTGGGTGAATAACCAGTGAATATTTGTGAACAGGCAAACTTCACACTGAAACATGCTATTTATGAGTACCTTATTTTTTGGCTGATAATGTTCTTTAACTGGATTTTGTTACTCATCACACACATATATATGTGTATATATATACACATATGTGAGTATATATATATATACACACATATTTTTAAAGCAAGCTGAATAAAGACAGCAAGCTGCCATCAGTCAGTCAAAAAGCTTTTCATCCACCACACAGATCTCTGCTGTCACTCACACAAACTGAGATGACTGATAACAGAAATATGTTAACTTCTTCCATTGGCCAGCACTAGAGAGGGAAGGAAACCTTTGTTTTGGTGCCTTGCAGATAAACTATTGATAGCTTTTGGCAGCTGAGATGGTGTTGAATGTCTCCTTTGAAACATGCTTTATGATTTTTTTCTGTTTTGTTTAGGACGTGGCTTTTTCAAAGGAACCTTGTGCATGTGGTTGCCCATTCTTTCACTATTTCTGCAGCTAGAAAGTCTGTTTTCCTCTTTCACAAGGTCATTTTCTTTTCTACTTGTGCTCAGAAATGTTTGGTCCTTTTTCTGGGGGGAGATCTAGCTTTTGACTCACTGCTTGCCAATTTTCTGAGCCTGATGATTAGAATTTTTCTTCGTTCCTTGCCTCTCCCTGAACCTGAATGTCAAATACATGTTTTTCACAAGGGAAATGGAGAAAACGAGACCTTTCAGAAACCATGACTCAAGCAATATTTGATTCTAGTTCTATTCCCATCTACTGGTGAAACAGTCTCTATTCTAAGCTTAATTGTAATTTGTTTTGTGTCTGACTGAGAGGCAAATGCAAACCATTACATCAACTAAATACAAAAGTAATTGTCACCAGTGTAATCAACAGTTCAGATACTGGTTGTTCTGCTTCATCCTTCTGCCACATTCCTGATGTTTTTGCAAAGATCCCAGAGTGCCCAGGGTTCTGTTCCAGCCTGCCCAGCAACAGTGCATGCAAGCTCTTTTATTTGCTTTCTTCTACCTCCTTTTTTTTTTATAAATGAACATGTTTGCATGATAGAAAAAAGACCCACAAAAAAAGTATGGTCCAATTATGAAGGAAGAAACTATAGCTCTAAGACAAAATGCTCTTGGGTATAGCATTCATTCATCAGGTTATGCCACCATCTGCCACAAGAACCAAAGGCTGCTAAACATTTACTAATTCTGTGATCTTGTCAATTCTAGTTGAAACTTTCTCCATTCTTAGTTCTGGAGGATGAAGCCATGCTTCCTGCTTATCCTGCTCCATTGGTTTGAGTCTATTGGTGCCAGACTTTGCTTCTACAGCTTGTTCCAAGTTATGTACTTGATTACACTTATGATGTTTTCTGTAGTCTGAATTCCCTAAATAAAAAATTGTCATCTGTTCATAGAATTTAAACAACAACAACAACAACAAAAAGTGGTCATTTGGATGGATCTATCACAGACTGTTAGCTGTAATTTGGGGACATCTATATGGAACTCAATAATACATGATTGAAGTATAATCAATAGGTACCAAAGGTAAAACAAACAAAGAAATCAGCAAGGCACACGGGCCTGCTGTGGAGATACTAGGACATATATGTGTTGGTCCGTATTCATAAGTTATTTAGTCTTACTGTTAAAAACTGTATCTTTCCCCCATGTGATTTTCTCTCTTTTCCACTTCTATGTATGTTTTCCTCTGTTATCAAAAAAAGCCTTTTAGGTATCCAGTATTTTCTGACAGTAAAAGGATAGTTTTATCAAGTTACCTTCTTTTCTTTGCTTAAATAACTAGATTGAAGTTTGAATTTTTTTTTTTACTGAGAAGTTTTTTCCATCCCTCAACTAATTTTTGTGCTTCTTTTTTCACTGTTTGAAAGAGAAGAAGACTTTTTTGATGCCATCATAAAACAGTTGATAATTTTCAAAATATCACAAAATATTTTGAGGGTATACAGCATTTTTACAAACCACCCACCCCCCCCCCCACCAAAAAAAACAACACAACAAACAAAAAAAAAAAACAAAAAAAAAAAAAAAAAAAAAAAAAAAAAA
>JANIJG010018629.1:20341-44227 GCA_024611175.1 Megaceryle torquata
AAAAAACAGAAAATTTTGGGGGTACAAAACTTTTTAAAACCCCCCCCCCCCCCCCCCAAAACCAAAAAACCCTGAACCAAACAAACACAAAAACCATGAAAAGAAAAAAAAAAAAAAAAGGAGAGACTAAGATTACAATGAAAATAACATACATTCTTTTCCCCAAACCATTCAACATCATAGTGAATTAAGTTGAATATAGTCTTAAGTAAGGAGTCTTCTTCTTCTTCGCAGGCAGAATATGATCCTGATATTTCAAAATGGCCATAAAGGACGCAAAACAAAATCACAAATCCAGTTATGGAAAATGATATAATGATAATCACTAGTCTTAAAATGACAAAGGATATTTCTGAACAAATTTCTGGAAAGTGGTAAATGGTGATAGTAAATGACATAGACTTCTCCAACAAAGAGGAAGTGATTTTATGCCTATAATATTCAGAAGATGATATGAACATTTATGAAGTGTTTGTCAAGTTGCACAATGTAGAGTTTATATTAGTGGAGATTATTGTAGCAGTAAGGACAGACTGCAGAAGATGACCATCTGCATAAGGACAATGTTACAAAAGACCTGCTAATATTACAGGTTTAATATCAGGTAAAGTAATGTATTGGGTCTGACTGAAATGGAGTTAGATTTCCCCATAGCAGCCCTCCCAGTGCTGTGCTTTGCATTGAGAACTAAAAAGTCCTGATAACACTGTGTTGTGGCTCCTGCTGGGCAGGGCTCCCACAGCATCAAGGCTGTTTTTCCAACATTCCCCCTTCAGTGGGATGGGGCGGACAGGATCTTGGGAGGGGACATAACCGGGACAGTTGACCCAAACTGACTAAAAGAATATTCCATACTATATGACATCAGCTGAACTATAAAAGCTAGAAAAAGAAGAGGGGGCAGTAATAGAGCAACTTGGCAGGCACCTAGCATCCAGCCAGGGTCAAACCACCACAAGCAACTATGAGCGCTCATCACTGAAAATATGGATATGTGTATTGTCATGGTTATGCTCTGAGTTGGGCAAAGATGTTATTAAAAATAATATCATTAGAACAAATATTCTTAAATTTGTTTGAAAAAAATAAAAGCATTTAGAAATCCAAATTACCTAGAAAAGTCAGTGACTTTCAGGTCAAAAGACAGAATAAGTGGCACAGGGTCTCACCAGCCTCTGTATTCCCTGCCTTTTGCAGTGGATGCCATACTGATACAATGGCCTCAGCTGCTGAGAATTAGCTTGTGCAGCCCAAAGCTTGTCTAGGAGACTCAGTAAGTGATCCTGAACTGGGAGTTTGAACTAGTGGGATAACAGCACCAGTGGGAACACTGAACTTCTCTGTTGAAATAGACTAAAAATTCCTGGGTATCAATGAGTCTATGGCTTTGAAAGAATTTAAGCAAAAGAAGGATTCTTTCTTAAAAAAATGAAAAAAAAAAAAAGGCAACTAGTATAATTTGATTTTTCTGATACAATTAAACTCTATGAAATATATTGATAGAAAGGCCACCTGGAAAGCTTGAATTCTCAAGAAAATGGGAAAAGCAACAGTGAACCTGAACTACCCAAATACAGCACAGACTATTTGTAAACCCATTTATTCCACAGAGATTACTTTATAGTGTCAGTACTCCTTTGAGATTAGAGCAGAAATGCTTCCAAATTATATCTATAGAAGATATTGCTGCAACTGTAATACAAAGCTGAGGTGAGAATTTTGTTTCAAGTGCCAACTTCAATCATGATTAACTGCTAAGCCTCATATATTGCAAATGTACTATGAGGTCATTAAAGTCAGTTCAGAAATGTCTCCATCCACTCAGCCATGCCAAATGCCAGCTGTTTATGAGATAGGAGAAGTGGATCAAAATGATTTTGGTAGTGTGTTCAACTTGTGATAGCAGTGCAGTTCCAGAGCTCTTTATCATATTAAAGCCTGGCTTGGATTGACAGTGTAGAAAATCACCCATGACTTTGAGAAGTTGCAGAATAATGTTTCTCTTCAACAAATGTGAGGTGTTTATGTAGTCGCACATTACCTAAGTGTTTGAAGAGCATTTAACCCTTCACAATGTCATATTACACCATATTAAAATCCATATCTTATCTAAGTCTAGGAAAAATGGAAAATAGTAACTCAATGTGAAGATGGTCAAATCAGTGTTTTCTCCATTTAACAGAAAGGATGAGACCCACCAGTCAAAGAGAAGCTAAAAGCTGTTTATTTCTTCTCAGTGTAGCACTGTTAATTGAAAAGTAGAAAGGTATGTTGAAGGTCATATGATGACAGGTTGACAGCACTATCCTGTTGTTCAGCTTTCTGCCATCTCTCCTGCTTTACCTCTTCAGCTTGAAATAGGAGAGGGATTACCAAAGAAGGGTAATAAAATTAAAACATAGAAGATACTTGCTCCTGTTCAAAGGCAGCCTTAATAGATAACCCTGGCTTGTAAAACTGGATGTTCTCATATATTTTCCCCTGGTATACTGTACCTGGCAGGGACAATTTTCCTGAACTGTCATCTTTAAAGTTTTGCAAGCCACTAAGAGTTTGTCAGATTAGACACTAATAGACAAGAAAGCTGTTGTACAGTGTTACATCCAGGTTCTCTATTTTTCTCCAGTAAAATTATGTATTTGTGATGAAAATGACAGCCCCTCAATTTTCTTTTCGACACAGTGATATGTTGCACAGAATCCCTCAAAATAACACATGCTGAAGTACGAAAAGTAGTCAGAAAAGGTGAAGCTTGTTTTTCTTTTTATGACTGCAGGAAAGAGGCCTTACTGTTTTGCTCTATTTAATAGTATCTTTCCAACTGACAGAGCCCGTCAGCACTACAGAAAAGAAAGTTATAATATTATCTTAGAGAACCAGATGGAATACATTCAAAAGATATTTGTGATTAATCTATTTATCATGATCTTTCATTACATAAAATAGCTCCGTCTGTCTTTTGTCTCATTTAACCTGTGCAGGCACAATACATTCAAAGGGTAAAGCAATAGTACATGTTCTTTTCATTCCCATGACAAGGATGTTTGTACCATAGATCAGCTATTTGGAGGAGAATAAAGAAAAAAATGCCAGTACCTCACTTGCTTCTGCAGGAGAATACATCACACCATATCTCAGCTGCACAATAAAAAAGACAAATTTAGTGATTCTCAGGAAACTCAAGTACACTATGATGCATTTTATTTTAGCAATGGAAAAAAAGTGAGAACTTAACAGTTTCTCTGACCATTTTGCTCCAAAGCATGAGTCTACAGAAACAAGATGATTCTGCCATTCTTTCCATACATTCTCCTCTAATCTAAGCATGGAAAATAGCTTGATAGACCTTCCACTTTTTTTGCTTAGGAAGAGTTTATTGCAGGACTTTGGAAAATTAGTGATAAGGTTTTGGAAGGTTATATCCACAGATGGTGACTCTTCCAAAGTCAATAAATGCTGAAATGTATGTGGTGAGGCTCTCTATGTAGGTTCCGTCTCCTATACCTTCTGAGTCAGATTTTACTTGCAAAAGGCTGTAACTAATTTCTTTGAGAAAAATATTGGATTTTGTTTTACCACCTGTAAAATGTACATAATTTTGCTTACATTCATCTCAGGGGCATTGTAAGGCTGAGTTAGTTAAGCAATGTGCACTTCTTCAAAAGAAAAATACTGTAGGAAAGCAAAACAGTGAGGATCCAGGGCAGTAAGATCTAAATTCTGCTTACTCTGTTACAATAATTCTGGATAAACTAGACCAGAGAGCAATATATTGGCAATAGCTCCTGATAATCCTGTGTGAACTGTTACTGATCAGCGTATAATACATGATATCTTGCACTTCACAGAGACACAGGTAGAGTACAATCATATTTGCAGATATTACTATAATGATAGAAATAACCAGTTAGGTTTAGAAGTTCTTGATAAGTTCTCCCATGTCAGCTCTGGCTGTAGCCCTGAAATACACAAGTTGCTCCCGGTGATATTATAGCATAGTAATGAGGTTTAGTTGGTATCTATAGAAGCTATATTTGCCTTGTTTCATTCTTCAGATTAATACATTTGTCTTACTACAGCTAAAGTGATTTGGACCCTTATTTCTCTCTTACACTTTCCTAAATTATTTTACTGTGGGATGAGAGATTTGTCTGCAAAATCTTAAGATGAAGAGCATTATTGCCCTCACTGACTTTTTTTTCTTTTTTTTTTCCCCCCCAAAATATAATATGAACATTTAAAGATCCAAGTCAGCTAATATTACTATAGGAATATGAGAAAAGGCCACATGATTGGCTTGGGTAATTGTAACCTCTGATGTAGATCTCTCTGTTGGAGCAGACCATCATCTGGCATAAATTGACTAGACTGGGCCACCTGATGGCAGTTTGCTTTTATGCACCTCAGTGCAAGTTTCTCTCACTCTTGTGTTACCCTCTGCTACTAGCTTATGACTTCAATTTGTGGTTTGATGCTGTATTTTTTCTCCCATCGCAGGATTTGTCACAGCTGGAGTCTTGACTCATTTTACCTGTGCTCAGGGAGCAGGGTTGAGTTGCACAGGTGGAGAGAGAAGCCATGATATATACATGCTTGTAGGTGGGGTGGGTAAAAAATTATATCCCAACACAGAAGATGGGTGTCTACTGAATCATATAAATCATATGGCCTACTAAGACTCATTCATCATGCTTCTAGTGGTTTGGAAGATATTCATTATTAGAGTAGGGCTCAGAGAGGAATAGAGGTAAAATCACAGCCTTATACTAGTTGTGTTTTCTTCTTGTTTCAGGCTGTTTCAGAAGCTGTTATGCCTCTACTAAATGGCAGTCATTGCACAGCTGGGCAGTGAGAAATAGGAGCAGATGAGTGATAGACACAGAACTTCGAGTAAAAGTACCAGATTCAATTGTTTTTTCTTCTGGAGGGAGAAAATGAAAAGTTACCCTGTTGTTCCTTCTCTTGTTACCTAAAGCAAATGCAACAAAATAAAAATTAAACAATATGATGTGATGAATGCTTATTAAGTGTATTTTTTTTTCTAGGCAAATGAGTCATGAGTAGAACACATTTAAAAAGAATTTTTAAAAAGGATCAGAAGGGTTAGTTTATTAGCCTGAATATTGTTATGCAGTGAAATAATCTTTATAATTATTTTTCCTTGAATACTAAGCATTGTGAAATGTTCAACATCCTTGTATTTCAAAATAAGGTGAAGACCTGATAAATACTGTATAAACAAGATTTGGCTTAAAAAATAAATAGACTGGTAGCTTTCCACTGTTGAAGAAAAAGCACATTTTAGCAGCATATAAAGAATGGGTGATGTAAGTATGAGATTTGCTCTCTCTTGCAGCTATTTATCTTCCTGCCAGGTAGAAACCTAATGGTAGAAACCAAGTAAAAGGCTATGAAATTTGTTATGTGAATGAGACAATCAAAATCTCATAGATGTTTTCAAAAACTAGCATTTATGATTTCAATACACTTCTTTGAAGGCAGTTCAGGAGTCATTATGGAACCTTACAGCTTTTACCATCATTTCAACATAATGTCTTGTTTTACCAGTTAAAACAATTCTCCATCCAAAAGAATACAGTTAAAAATATATTGTAAGCTCCTGAACTTACACTTTATCATTCAATAAGCCATTGTGATAAGAGGGTGGAAAACAAAATATGTAATAATATACATTACAAAGAATTGAATACATTAAGATCAATTGTTATAGTATTTAATCTCCTCTTTATATCTGAAAATATGTATTTTCTCTAAATGATCATCCTACATGCAGAAGGAAATTAGATCAAGCGGAGGAAATTAGATCAGAGCTTGCAACTGAGAATAAGAATAGTGTTCTTGGAAGAAAGAATTGGGTAGCTGGTCTTAATTCCAGGGGATGTCGTTGACACCATTGCTACACACATTCAAGAACTAGTTAGATGAGTCATTAATGGAGATTCTAAGTTGAATTGTCTGTAATAGCTGTAGGCTCTGTTTGCAGGAAGCAACTGGGTTTCTGCTTGTTTGACTTCACAGCCAGCAGAAAAAAATCTGATTTGGTAACAGGCAGAGACTGACAAGGATGTAGAGAATTTGTTGTCTTTTTAGTATCGTGCATTTTAATGTCAATCAATTTGAAATAGCTATACTAGAAGTAAATTTATGTTTGACTTAAGCAGTTAGAGCACTCCTTAAGGTAGCAATGATAAAATAAGTTTAAGCACAAATAGGTAAAGTCTGTTTAACTGATTTTCAATTTAGAGGAAGGCTTATGTTCTCTATTGCAAAACCAAGAAGAAATAAACTATGAAAATAAACCACTGTGGACAGAAAGCAAAATTATTTTACATCTTGCAGAAGGATGTCAGTATAAAGGTAAAATGAACATCTTCATTTTAACTTTATCCATTTGCACTTAATTGTAGAACCAAAATGTACATAAATATCCAGAGATATCTCTGAAATAATATACTTTTACATGAGGATTATGAAGGAACATAGGTTACTGGGTACCACCTTGCTTCCTCATCTGCAGTTTAAGAACATGGGAAAACAGAAGTAATTAGAAACAGAGGTGGTTCTGACGTGGAAATGCTTCCTTTCAAAATAAAGGTTATTTTGTTCTCTGAGGATGGAAACAGCTTTGGTAAAGTTTCTGGGAAGTGTGTTAGATTTTTTCTTGTCTTGTTTCACACTTCAGAGTTGATTTAACTATAGCATATAGGAAAATGCTCTCTCTGGCAAAGATAATGTACACACCATGCAGAATCACAATACTGAGAATAACTGGCCATCTGAAAATACCTTTTCAACTGATCTTACATATTGATTACTTAGTTAACAGGGAATATAGATTTTAAGAGGGATAACTTTTTTCATTTGTTATTTACTTACAAAGAAAATGCACCCTTAAATTAAACCTTTGACAATCTGAAGCCTTTCCTTGGATAAAGTGCTGGCAGTGGGAATAAATCCTGTGTTTGATGCTGTCACCCAGAATGGAGCCCAAACCTTTGTAGAGTTTTATGCTTGTGTCAGTAGCTAGAGCACAGGTTAAAGTTGGTGAGCCTCAAGACAGTCCAGTTCTCTGCTCATAGTCAGGCCCAGGCTGATCTATTTTCCTTATAGTTACCTGAAGGCCATACTCGAATTTAACTAAGCCTTGGACTGTATTCAAGCAAAAAAGCTCATATACACCCTGTTGTAGATCATGTTGACTACATGTACCTGGTTGAATTACCCACCCAGAGGGATCTTGGGCTTGCAAGCCCAAGCTACATTTAGGCCAGTACTGTATACAAAAAGAAAAAAGACAATAAAAACATGTAACTCCAGACTTAAATCTGGTCTTTGCCCCATGATAGAGGTATATTGCAAACTGAAGAGGATCACTGCCAAAGGCTCTGTTCATGCTACACTCTCACAACAGGGCAAGGGAATTCTGCAGCCTAGTAGGAAGAAGAAAATCTTCTAACCAGGCAGATCTTCTGTCACAGCATTATCTGTAGGCAGGAAAAAATGGACACATCTCCCAAGTCCTACACAAAGTTTATCTTCTCTCCTTTTATAAAGCTAGTTAACCTTTTACTGAGCATCCTTTCAAAAGATTGAAAGATCCCAGAAAAAAGTCAAAGTAATATTCATATTCCCTAGGCTTGAGCTCATTGCCACAGAGTTCAATCTCATTGTGTTGTCTGTTCCTTTAATCGAACCCATCAGAGCTTCTTTCTGAGGGGTTTCCCAGCGATACATACAATAAGGATTGTCCCTTTCTGCCCATATGAATTCAGGAAAGATTGTTACACTGTGTCACAGACACATAGGATAGGGAGGTATAGCAAAATAGCTTCACTGAAGTCAACAGAAAGCCTGGGGCAGAGGCAAGAACAGATTCATGATCCTTCAGTATTTCTAAGTAGAACAGGAACTGTGTATATTACATGGACTAAGAGAGTGATGTTAACCAGCAGTCTTAGAGAAGAATTATTGGTGAATAAAAATGGTTATAGCTACATGCAGGCAAATTAGATGCATTTCAGTTAATCTGAATTCTTAGTAGCTCAGCCATTTAAGTCTAGTGCTAACATTTATCAATAATAACTACAGTAACAATAATGATTAATCAGAGTAGTTCTGATTAATTATATGCTCTGACTGTATTTAAAATGCTTTTTGCTTTTTCCTCATTTATCTGACAAAAGTAATATATCTAACCCTTTCATTATTACTTGTAATTCACATGCACACACACATACTCATGAAAATGCACATATATATGTATGAAATAAAAAAAAAAGAAGACAATTTTAAACTGCATATAATTTTTCTAAACTTACTACATAGCAAGGTGCTTTACTGTGGCTTTCAGTTAATGTATATTTCTGCAGTTGGCTTTTAATTTCCCGCACTTTATCCACTGTACATATGCACTGCCTGCCAAAATCATCATTTTGCATTTTAGTCTGAATGGTTTCAAGCTGGTTAGGTTTCATTCCTCTGCTTTCTGGGAAATAGCGGGGGAGAAAGCCACTTTTCTTTTAATGTCGAGAGAATAACTACAGTACTTGAAGCCTAGAGTGAACTAAGTGGGCAGAGTCATCATTATCACACTGAGTCCCAATTTTAACATCTCGTGATTTGTCTGAAATTCAAGATATGCAGTAATCAGCCTTCTGTAGTTAAGCAGTTTCAGCAAGCTTTCCATAGTGCAAAATGCAAAAGAATTCCGACTCCTGGGCTGAACATTTTCACAAAGAGTTCTTAGGGGTTTTGTCCAATTCCTTGGGAAGTTAAAATCTGAAATAACACAGTTGGCACCAACAGCTGTGAACTACTTCCAAAGGCTGAAATTTAACATGACAAATATTAAGGTCCTTAACTTAGTCTTTGCTCAGACAAACTCTTCTACACTCCTCAGTGGAAGACTGCAGTGGAGTGAGGACCGAGTGTGAGTAGTGATCTTCGTATGAAGCCTGGATGGACTGCTGCCCTTGGGCTGTGGTCAGATGTTTGGCAATCCTGGATGCACAACTTAACAGCTGTGTTTTTCTGTCAGAGGAGGCAGAGTGGGCAACCCAGTGGTTGTCTCACGTGGTGCCAGAGATGGGTGTTCCAGACTGTTGCTTCTTGCTCTCTGCCCATCTCCTGTGGCCTTGTGTCTACCAACACTATGGCACTATAGAGGTGTTTGCTCATGCCTCCCTGAGGGACCCAGCCTTCTGTTCCTGAGGTTAATATTCCAGCCAGGGGAAAGCTCTAGAGAATTTTATATCACTGGAGGGATTCTGCTTGCCTCTTGCTTGCCTCATGCTCTCATCATTGCTCTGCACATGGGCACAGTCTTGAAAGTGGCTTCCAAACCTCACTCTTGGTCATCAGGTCCTCAAATCCTACAATGTCACCCAGGCCCTCTTCTAACTCTTTGTGAGTGGACAGAGCCTTCATGATGCCCTCTAATGTCCGTTCCTCCAGAAACACTAATGAGCCCTGCTTTGCTCTCTCCACTGAATTTCATCTTGACCATCTCTAGCAGCTTGTCACTAGCTTGAAACTTGATTAATGACTATGTTGGGGGAAGGGGGCTCACAAAGAGGAGAATGATTGGAAACGTCATTTGCTAGGTGTTTTGGTATGTTCTGTGTGGCAGAAATGAAGAAAAAAAAATAGGCCTTGTTTGATATTTTTGTCTGTTCTTGCTTTCTGAAACTTGATGCCCTGTGGTTGGGTGTGATCAGCCCAGAGCAGAAGACAGGGTTTTGGGGTATGGAAGAAGGAGACCAAAATGTTGCAAAACACTGGGAGAAGAGCCTGCAAGAGGAAGCAGGTGTTGGCTACCTTGCCAGAGATATTCTCAGAGACTCAGATCTGGAGTTCACCATATAGATCACTGAGCAGACACCATGAAGCACAGCTGGCCAATGTGGGCAAACCTCAGGTGCCACAAAAGGACTTCATGACAGGCAGCTCACAGGGCTCTCCATGGTGAGCTGATGATGTACTGTAGGGACTACACTGAGTGCAACACTTGTCCATTCCATCCATACTTGCCACTGGCAATTCAGAGCAGAGAAAATTAATGCTTATTTCAGAAACATCTCTCTCTCCTATTTCCCTGAAAGTGATCGCCAAGTTTAACTCTACCAACAAATAATTTCTTCCTCTCTCAAAACCTTGTTGTTGGGCTTATTTACAGAAATATTTTTTGTCAACTCTAGCTGCACAACAATCATAGTTACAAAGACTGATTGCCTTTTCAGACCAAATGACTGGATTAACAGTAGATGAACTGTAGCACAAGCTGCTGTGTCTCTTGCTGTGCTGTTCATTCCATTTTCTGAAACACAAACTTCAGCCCAGCCATTTAGCAAACTGGTGCTAAGATCTTCCTTGCACTGAAGCAAAAGATGGTAGTTGTTTTTTTTTTTGGTTTTTTGTTTGTTTGTTTGGTTTTTGTTTGTTTGTTTGTTTGGTTTGGTTTGGTTTGGTTTGGTTTGGTTTTTTGTTTGATTGTTTGTTTGTTTTTCTGTGTGGACATTAGAAAGTAAGACCTCTAATTATAAGTCCAAGACAACTGCTAATGGTAACTTCCTAGTGAGGCAATTTTTCTTTGATGAAGGAGCTCTCTGTCTAGATTAGCATCCTTTTTTATTTCTCAGGGTGACTGTCTGATGCAGGCACAGGCTGTTTGGGGATGTATTAGACACAACAGCAGAACAATTAAGATATCTGACTGTAAACCCAAAGTATGAAGTCAGAGCTCACCCTGACTGTGTGCCACACACTACCCACAGTGTACCCAGATGTAAAGAATTGTGCAGGCATCTGAGCTAGGCAGTCATGGGTGGCTGGACATGCTGTCAGTCCTATCAGTCCCTTCTGTGCTGTTGGCTGCAGATACTGGCATGCCCTAGCCATGATGTTAGAAGGGATTTTGATGAACTTGATGTAAAATATTTCTTCTCTGTTATATAAAGCATTAACTTTCTACTTGCTCTCCATTTGTGTGTTAAAGTGATAAGGTTATATTTTAATAAGTATTTTCCTTTGGAGGTACATTTGTATCAGCTATAAGGTTTTTGATAGACTCCCTCTCTTGTGTTCCAAAATCAGTTAGGGTGTAAGGAGTAATGGTTGCAGTGATTTATAACTGTAGGTTCTTGCAGGATGCAAACCAGCATAAGTCTGTGAAATCAGGGAGTTTAAAGCTATTGACTTCAGTAGGTTTTGCTATATAAAAAGTGCATAATTAGCCATAAGAAAGTAAGTGCAGGTGTCAGTACCTTTTCTCTGGTATTGGGATATTTCTACTCATAGTAAAAAAAAGATTAAGGAAATACAGAGTACCAACAGCCTATTATACTGGGTATAAATTACATTCAATTAAAAGCTTGTGTTTTGGTTTTTTTTTAAAGAAAAAATAAAGAGAAATTACATATAGCAGTTTCTTTTCACAGACAAGAAAGCAGGCATGAGATCCTTAAGAAAACAATTTGCTGAAGACTCATTAGGCCAAAGCAGCTCTTGGAATTCTGCCTCTGGCTCTCTAATGATCCATGAAACTTGAATTCAATAAAAAATGATTTAACTGTAAAGTAGTTGAACTGAGCCGATTTTTGCTTACTTGGGTATTTTTTAAGCTATTTGCTGTGTAAATAATATTTGTTTCTCTTGGAGTTAAAAAAATTCCATAGAAATATTACCCAGATGCTCTGAGATAGTTTGCAGCTATATTGACCTTTGTGCTTTTTTTTCCACTGATGGTATCACGTACATCCAAAACCCAATAGCAGTAACTTATGGGATATGCACAATGAGGCTGATAGTCTTGGGAGACTTTTGAAAGCTCATACATTAGACTCTCACTTTCCAATCCATTAATTCAGCTGTATTCCGCCTGTTGGGAGCTTTGTTGTGTCTTGTAAGAATAACAGATCACTGTTGAAGATTTTAAGATCTCTTACCAAGAGAAGCTGCTGTGCAGACAGTGTGTCTCCACTAGCCTGGCACTTCTGGTTGTCAAACTTTCTTCTTTTTTTTTTTTTCCTTTTAATTTAAACATAATTTTCAAAAGTAGGCATAGTAGATTTCTCTTTTTCTCTTGCACTTGAACTGCACCCAGTGACATTTTATACACTGACCTTGCAGAGGATGGCACAACACATTGGAGTACTGCACCTGACACTGGAGAACTCAGCCTGATCAAACTTGCATAACTGAGGTTGCCCTGCACACCCCTCTAGGCAAATATTTAGTAGCAGCTGACTTACTATAACTTTGCACAAACTCCTTTACCCTTAGGAAAACAACTCCTGGAAGAGAACCAGTGTGAAATTTCTTGGGGTAGATTTACCTCAGGGCAAAGGATTATGTCTCATGGTTGCTTTTCCCCCTTGGGGGGCAACTGAGACCTTCCTATGCCAACAACTTGTGGTGCTCATGGCATTCAATGCATATAAAACTAATGCTGTTGTTTCTTAAATTGTCACACGGTGTGGACACGTCCCCTAGAAAATGGAAGGATGCTCAGAGTCTGTGCAGTGACCATATCATGGTAACCAGGTCAAATTTGCTGCAGATCTGAATCTCTGGACCTGCCTTAGCTCCTAGGGAATCATTCCAGTTTACAGCAGAAGGGAATTGTTTTACATATGCTTGTACTGCCAGCCTGACTGCATATTCAGTGAATATAAAGAGACCTAGGTGCAACTTATCCAGACATTGTTATAGGATTTATCATCATAGAAAAGCTAATGTGAAGAAATTGGTGTGTCAACTGGTATAAGAAACCTACATAATAGAGAACAAGTGCAAAATAGTTTATTAGACTACTGCACACAAAGGCATTCTCAGTGTAGGCTAAGAAAACCCTCATGGCAAGTTATTGCAGAATACCTTGTGGGTTGTAAATCCACATCTATCTACACACTAACTTCCTCATCCATCTGCATGAGCTCATTGCACATGCCACTGATTTTAGAGTGGAACTCCCCACTGACTTTTATAAACTTAAAAATCAATCCCCTGATTTTCTGTCTTTGGAGACCATCCTTCAGATATGGTATATATCTATACTTTATTCTTATTTATGTTTTAGCTTAGTGTGGTATAAACTACCTTTCATCCAGGGATTGCTAAGCACTTTACAGTATTTAGTTAGTAAAGTCTCAAAACACAGGTAAATACCAAAAAAAAGTCTGAGTTTGTGATTACTGAAAAAACAGTCTTATGATGAGTCAATGTGTTTGTGTTCTTCCCTCCAAATTTTAACATTCAGAAAAACAATAAACATCATAAAAATATTCAAATATATTATTTTTTTAAGTGAAGGTGGGCCAGGAGAGGTGAATGGCAGACTATAAGCATGCATGTGGAGAGATACAGAGGGTCAGCTAACATTCAGTAATTTGTTCTTGTATTTGACCCCAAATCCCTGCAAATCGTTGCTTGTACCTTAGAAGCCAAGGAGATGGCAGAAGTATGTTCATGGTAAATAAATTTTCCAGATCTCTCATATCATTGCCATTTATCAGTTAAAAGGAAAAAGACAACCCAACCCAAGCAGCCCTACTCTTACTGAATTGCATTGTGATTAGAAGTAATAGAGTTTAGGGATTTTCTATTAAAGCAGAGAGTAGATGTAATAAAATAAAATACTGCAAAATTCAAGAACATGAAGGTGACTGGGTAGTGCTTCTCCTGATTTATATCCATCTAAATTTGTACCTGCTAAAGACCTTAGTGAAGTAAACTGCTGAGATAAACACTGACCTTAGCCTTGTATTTTACCTGCTGTGTTTTTATTGGGGGGGGAGGGACATTTCAACAATTCCCTGTTTCACCTGTGGAATTTCTTCCATTACCACGTCCAAGGGCTATCTGTGCCAGGTTGGTTATGCTGTCATGGTTTAGCTATCAACTACTCTGTCCATTAATTTTGTACCTAGAATCCCATTGCCTTGGTTGCTTTACCAAGCAGATGTCTTCTGTTTCTGTTCTGTGAAACAATGCTGGATTCTGCATTGGAAAAGTGAAATGTCTTTATGCACCTATATCTACATATGGGTCTAGTAGTCTAGTCATGGCTGGATTTCCCATCCTGATTTGGGAGCTGAGACATGCTGCAGGGTCCTGCAATTTATATATAGCTGTGCTTTTCCATTTCTGCTTATTATCCTCACCTTGCAATTTATTTCATATGCTACCCTACAACTTTCAAACACTAACTTAGTTTGTAGCTGAGAGAAAGAATAAAAATATAAAGGTACAATTCCCAGATAGCAGTGATTTAATAGTACAGTTATATTAAGGCATTAAATATCTTCTACCTTCCATACATATCTTCTACCCTCCTCAATGTTTTATATGATTTTTCACATTATAAAATCTGTGGTATTCATTATACTCTTAGTATTCTATTTACTATCTGGAATTGCTGCCTGACCTCCTTAATATCTTTGCTTACCGCTCATAAGGAAACAACTAATTTTAGGTGGTTTTCACATTTTCTTCACGGTATCTTAAGAGTGTTGGTATCATTCTGCCTTTTCTTTACATGGTTCTCCAGGGACCAGGACAGGGGAAGGAAAGAAATTCAGTCAGAAGAAACTCTAATAATTACACTTGCACTAAGGTTCCCTGTGATAGAGTGGAGCTGCTTTAGAAATCATCAGAGTCTATTATTCATGTGCATTTCTCGTGGGATTCATTTAGATCTGGAGGACAACAGCTCATGAGATATGTCTTTATTGAAGGTTTATTCTTGACTCTAGCTTAGGCATTGATCCACAAAAAACTTTCACGCTGCACAAATCCTTTGTTTGAATTCACTGGCTTTAATTAAGAGTCTATATCCTGGTGCTTAAATGCTGGTATCATCTTGGCTGGTAACCTGTATTAATGTATAAAGCCTGAAGCATTTTTAGGTTCTTTCCAACAGTCTTTGAAGATATGGAGATGTTTGACTAGAAGACTCATAGAATGGTTAAGAAACCAAAGATCCAGGATTTTTTTTTCCTTGACTTCATAACACATTCACAAATGAGATGAGTAACTTTCTGTACTTTTACAGTATCTATCTCAAATAAATTGTCAGACTTACAGTTTATATGCAGGGTGTCCAAGGGCTCTTCCTTTGGTCCAAGTAATGGAATGGGCTGCCAGGTATAAAACTATCAGTTGCATAGTTATGAGCACTCAGGATTGCTGGTCTTACGACGATAGAAGTACTGAAGCTGATGGAAACTCTATCTACTAGAATTGTGTCACTGGTATTTCAGAGGATTTTGTTTTAGTTTCTGCAGTGTGGCAATGGTTTACATTTTAAGTTTGAATCCTCCACTTGTGAAAGGAATGAGTGATACTTTAACAAGGTTTTCTAATTTGACCAAGTATAAATCTCAGAGCACTTTGCCACCACATTTAATTTTGTTATATAACCAATTTTTTGTTTTCTTTCATAAATAAAGCAAAATACAAATTAAGATATGCTCTCTGGTTTGGGTAGAAACACATCAGCACAGTCTTCTTCCACACTGCCCATCTTTTTTACTTACATGGATGTTTAAAAGATGGTCCTTCCCTCTCCCTTATTGTTGTTGGGTTTTGTTTCCTTTTTTTATTTTTTTTTTTCAAAAGCCATTCATTATGTTCAGGATGCCTCCTTTTACAGCCTCATTAAGAACCTTTGCAGTATCAATTAAGAATAGAATTCACCACTTTGGTTTGAATCTAGGCTAATGAGGTCCTAGGGCCATTTTTGTTGTTCAGGGCAGATCAGTCTATTTACTCACTTAACTTTGTAATATATGTTTTCATAAGAACTACAAGTGGCATATTCATAATACCAAGTTTTGGCCATAGATGCTAGCAGCTGGAACCTGTGGCAAAGTCTTTAAAATGTGCTTTGTTCACATTGCAATCTTCTGGAAGTTGTTTGCCAGAGACAGCACGATCATCTATGTTTGCAAAACCAGAGAGGGTCAGTATTAGAACTGCATAAGTTTCTTTACCACTTGTACATTGTACAGTCCTCAGATTCAATGCACTTTATGAATATTCCCGAGGTTTTATTTCCCTTGTACTTATTTCCTTTTTTTATTTCCTCTGCTGTCTGTTTGATTTTAATCAAAGAACTATGTTGGCATTAAGAAGCTCCAACATGCACAATCAGTCAGAACAACTGTGAAAGCACATCTTAGTAGAACCATCTGATTGTACTAGTACTGAGGCGGACTGAAAAAACTCCAGCTGCTCTTGTCACAACTGGAGGTAAAAAAATCACTGTTTCATCTTTCCATAGAAAATAGGATTTTTAAAATTACTTCATCTTGTGATACTCCTCTTCTTAGCAATACTAAAGGGAAGTAACTGGCCAAGGATGTTTAGGAGAAGATTTTACCTTCTTAAGTTTGTATAAACTAATGGATGTCATAGTTCTGGTGAAATATGAGTCTGAAAGAGACTTATTTATCTGTGACCATTACTAGGAGACATGAAGGAACACAGAAGTCATATGTGAGATCTCAGTCCAGCATAAGTTGCTGAATGCCTGAGAAGAAAAGAAATAAAATACCATTCTTAGTTATCTAATTTCTTCCAAGGATCTCAAAGCACATTATCTAGAAGTTCAATATTGTACAAATAACTAGAAGTTCTGCATTGTACAAATATTAAAAGCAAGATGCAGAAAGATTATAAAGAGTAGAGCCAGAAATAGTCTCAGAAGCCCAGAATAAATTATCTTGATTTAATTATGGTGGGATATTTGAAGCAATTGAGCAGTTTGGAATCTAAATCCCATATTCTTACTGCAATGCCATTAATCTGAGGTAAAAGAAGGGAACAAGCAAATGACTACAATTCTCCTGCATCCTTATGAGCTTTCTGGGTATGATTTGCCTGTAGGATCCATCAGAAGTCAGTTGTACTCATTCTCTAGTGAGACACTTCTGTGCCTGAAATTCCTGTCTCTTGTTGTCCAGGTATGCCTTTGCAAACTTGCATTAAGATACAGATTCCTTTTCAAAGAAGGGGATGCTGTCTAACTAATCACACTGTGGGATACTGGAGTGGAAATAAGATTTAAAAGCCTCTCTAGACATCCAAATGAATGTCTCTTCTTTGCACTTGACAAAATGAGGAGATGTAAAAGTAGATTTAAAAGATCAAACCAACATAAAAGTCTTTAACATTTTTTGAGTCTCAAAAATTGTTCTCATGGGTGATCAGTAGAAGTTGCTACAAGTTAACTTCTCCAAGTATCCATCAGTGTCTCATTTAAAACACTGTAAGAGATACTGTTCTGTCTCTTTAATTTACTTATCTCTAAATATATTGAACAAGTAGCTCTTGATTACTCTTCACTTAAAAAAAAAAAAAAAGATAAAATCAAAAAAAGGTATGAATGTGCAATGCTAGTTGTTGGGAGCTGAACACCTACAGCTGTCAGGACCAACACTCATTAGCATTCCCATGGTACCAAGAAGCTTCCAATCTGGAGCTATCATATCTGCAGTCTCCTTTTTAGCCTCATTTTAGTCTCACATATTTCATTCAACAGATGGTTTCTCGTCAGGAAACATCACATTCCTCAAAGCAATATTAATACCTCACTTAGGGAGTGATATAATATTTGTTCAATTAAGTCTCCATACAGAACAATAAACTGCGGTTCTGCAGTAGGTAAGTGAAGAGTTTTTCAAAACAGGAGTCAGCAGTACTGCTCAGGCAGAGCTGCAAGCATCTTTGACTCATGCAGTTGGTATGAAAAATCAGATGGGTGGCTTTAACAGAGAGAAATCTGTCTCAGGAGTTCAGAAGAGGGCCTGGGAGTCAAGTTGTCTGCCAGTGGTGTTGTTTGTGGTAATGAGCCCTGATACCTTACATAATTATAAGAGCAAAGCATGAAAGTAAAAATCTTTGGTCCATATGTAGTCCCTTCTCATCCCTTTAAAAAGTACTTAATGTGACACACAGTGGAAGGACAGATGAGTGAATTTGGCAGTTTTCAGCATGGTTTCAAAAGCACACATGAACTTTTTTTTTGTGCATGAAAAAGATGATATCGTGCAGATTATATATCCAGGTCTCTTTTGGATTGTCAGTCTCCCAATTCATCAAGCTTGAGATGCTTCCATAGTCCTAAGGTGCCTAGTAAATGGACCTTAAAAAAAAATCCATTAAAAGCAGGAGGTCATGGAAATGTCTTGTAGAGCGAATGCTTGGCACCATGGAAATAACCAGTCTCCTCCAAAAAATTCCCATTGACTCTGGTAGTATCAGACCTTCATAATAAATTGAAAGGTCTGGGGCATACCTGGAAGGGTCATACTGTATACCTTTCTGCCTTTAATATACACTCCTTGAGAATTTTGAGGCCTAAGCGTGATGAATATCACTTACAAAAAATCTTACTTGGCCTTCTGTGCTCTAAGACCACGTATCTGCAGAACCTGACTATGATTTCGAGAGCCTGTTTTTCATTATGTCGGTGGTTTTGTTGCACGGCCAGGCTATTTCTGTTTACATTTACATCTATAAATTACCAATGCAATTTACACATGTACAGACCTGATTTATGGAACAGAATCATGTTTATAGCCATGTTCATGCTATCATTTCCTAAAAGTTAACAGGAAGTATTTGGCTGCTTTATGAGATCCCATATAAATACTGATACAAAGACTGCCAATGTGTGAGCACATTACTTAAATATATATATAGCCATTGTTAAATTAACAACTTTTTTACTTATAATACTAATATAAGACTGATATGTTTATACTGTCAATCATAACTTTCCTGCCTTTATTTCAGTCTTGGCTAGTAATGTTTATATTACGCTTTTAAGTCAATGTGTTTTCAATTACATTAATGTCCCACACAAAGCAACACTAGGTCTGCAATATAATTCATAACATTTTGATATGGATTTTGCATCTGTCCCTTCACTAGTGACACAAGCGTAATTCACGGCTTTTTTTTTCACTGGAAGGTTTTTCTGACTTTTCAGAACCTCAGCATCTGTCTCTCAAGATACAGAAGTTACACTTGATGAAAGTCTAGTTTTCTGATTAAAAAGTGTCTGTTATCAGACTCCTCCAGGTTTACAAGAAATAAAAATCCCCTTGCTCTCTTCAAATATGCATGACAGAGTCCCTTTATCATCTAGCATACCTCTTGTCTAACAAGGCAATAGCTTAAGTATGTGGTATCTTTTGCTGAAATAGGACTGGAAATCAATTATTATTATTATTGTTGGTATTTCAGTGGAGTTTAGAAAAGCTAGCTAGTATTGTCTGAATAACTGATTTTTTGATTTGCTGTCCAGACTGAGGAAAGAGAAAATCTCAAACAAATGAAAAAAGATGATCTGAGTGTCTCTATGAAACAGTAAAAAAACCCAACAAGAAAAAATCCATAAATCCATAAAAAAAAAAAAAAAAAAAAAGCCAGGTCAAACTAAACCAAGTAAATAAAAGAACCCCACATATTTTTTTTTTTTTTTCTTAAGTGAATGCAAATACTTCTCTGATTTCAAAATTCTTCCCAGCTCAGGATCTGATTTTGCAAGGTACTATTTAAACCTATGCTACTGCCTAGTCTTAATAAATTTAGTCTAACTTGATGTAAATAGATCTGATAGATTTTGAAGGCCCAAGGCCATAGATCAGATGTATACATGTAGCTGGGCTGGAAAAAAAAAAAAAAAAGGAAAATTTAATTGTCTAATTGTCTTCTCCACCAGTCTATGCTGCAAGATTATCTAAGGGAATTAGTCATCCTGTGGAAATGCAGGCTGAAGAATCAAGCCTTTGATGTACTGTGAGTTGGATGTGGACTTGAGGTCTTACAGTGAAGTAGGAAAAAAGGAAAAATTTAGGCAGGGAGGAAAGGGCTTGTGCAGAGAGGACATTTGCAAGAACTCACTCAGAAGCATGGATTTGCCCTATGCTGAGAACTAGATTTATGGTTGTGGAAACCTCATGGGGGTGTCATAGAAGCAGACATAGAGAGATGGGAAATATAACTTGGTAGAGTCCTGATATTGTGGATGCTGTAGACATATGGATATGGGAAACAAACAGGGCCTCCAAGAAGAGGTGAAGTGGCTCAGAGAACATGAAGAAAGGATGGGGGAGTTACAAGTGCCCTTGAATAGAAGCTAGGGTACCTTGTGGGTAGGTTGTTGGGAGTGGATACAAAAATATGACTGGGTCCCAGTGAGGGGTTCTACCAACTTTATAATGTGTATATGCCTGTAGGCTTGACCCAGAGAAAATATGATTTCTAATCACAGAAATGCTAAAGGGGGATATTTAAATAAGACAGTAACTTAATAAGAATGACAATGACAAGTAAGGAAATTCTCCGAGTCACTGCTCAAATTTACACCGAAACATCTTTGAACCTAGCAGACCTCACAGGTTGAATGTGACACCTCTAAGGCATCATACCACTCACCTGACTGCACCACCTTCTGCTGAGGAGGATCACTATATTCTGAGCGTATACGTTGAAATAATTGCTTTGCTGAAGACAACAGGAGCTTTGCCAATGATGGCAAGGGGGATAGGATTTCAGCCAAAACACTGGAGTAATGTAATTTGGCTTAACTCCATTAAAATCTGTGGAAGCACTTGAATATACATCAGCTAAGGATCAAGCTAGTAAAATACATATTAGTCAGCATAGTCACGTAGGTGTTTAAAAAAGGTTATGAGGAAAAGAAGCAGCATATGATACCTGTAATTTTGATTCATACACATACATATAATTCCTAAGGGGATTTGGATGGCTACAGATCTGAATGCCCCTTAAACAAAAATGACACCAAGGGTGAGCTGAGATTTCATAGAGCTGTGTTCATCCTGAAGGCTTAGATTGAGGCAGAAGAAAAAGACAAGGGAAAAAAATATTTTAAAAACTGTTTACTGCTAAAGATCTCTCTCTCTCTCTTTTTTTTTTTTTTTCCTGTTACTAAAGAGTGATATTTAAAAGGTGTATAGTAATATATAGGGTAAATATACCTTGTGCTTTACAAACAGGTGACTACATGGTGGCTGTTTCAATAGGTTATGAAGAATTATACTTCTTAGTTTTCAATATTTAGCAGGGATTCCAAAGATACGGACAAAGTAATATTCGATTCCATTATTTGATGCTTGCAAAATGCAAAGTGGTAGTTTCACACAGATAGAGGCTGATGAGAACAAAAGGATTTCAGATGAAGTGGAACATACGGCTGCAAAACAGATTTCTATAATGAATTCTGAGGGGCGCATCTGTTATTATCTACGTGATATAAAATTGCTCTTTTTGTCTCATTTCGCTTCGTTGCACAAGACGCAATCACATCAAACAGGCACGTTCAATAAAACTGTGATCTGACTGATTAAAATGAACAGCAATCTGTTTTCTTCTGACAGTCACACAGCAACTTGAATAACGAGGGCTATGAACATGGAATGGAATAGCCACTCAGAATTGGTATTAATGTTCACGAGTGCTGCTAAGGCATTTGACCAGATCTGTCCAGCCAATGAAACAGCAACCCTGTACTGTTAAATCATTTAAACCACAAGCCATTTGTGAGGTATATTTTATGGCATGATGCTGTTCCTCATCACTTCCAAAGTCTTATCCTGAGCCATTTCACTGCTTTTCTGTGTGGTATAAATACTAGCAAAAGGAAGTGTTTCTGGAAGAAGAGCATGATCGCCTGTGAGCGAGACTCTGAGAAATTTCCATTTCCAGTAGCAAGAAGAGGGTTTCAGTTAAAAGATACATTTTGAGAGAGTTATTTTACCTAACTCCAGCATTTAGTCTAAGCTTTCTGTTCACTACCAGTCTAGTTGAGAGAGGAGAGAGCCCTTCCAAAGGAAAATTCATTCTTCTTGTTCAGGCACATATCTGTGGTGGGAGACTGAATTTTCTTTTGAGATGTCTCCTACTGAAAATATTAAATGTGCTCAAATCTGTGATTTTTGTCATTTCCCTACAAAATCCATCCTAACTGATTAGTAGCACAAAAAGATTGCATTCTTCTTTCTTGGATCAGGAAGCCTTAACCTCTTTTTTTCTTAAGCATAATGAAGTCCAACATTGCAAGCAAGGGGTCATACAAATCTACATGCTCTGATGTTAATGTCAGGTAGCAATCTAAATGATTGCAGTATTCACTGTCATAGAGTGGCAAATTTGATGCTTGTTTTGTTGGCTACTCCCTATGGTATTGTTTCTTTTCTTTAAGTGTCTCAAAACCCACAGAGATTTCAAAAGGGCCTCAGAAGATTTCTTGCATGAATGCAGTTAGGTAAGTGTTCCTATTTGCACTTTCTTTTCTTGTAGTTTTGAAAATCTATGTTAGCTTTCAAAATATGTTACAATATAGAAACAAATTGAAGGGAGATGAGCAAAAGCAGAGTGACTTCATTTTCATATTCTGTTTTTTAGCAGTGACTCTTTGGTTATGTATTAAGACCTCAAATATTAAGCATTATGGATAAACTTTCATCTCAGATGTTTAAGGCATAATAAGCAGTATATAGCCCCCAGATCACGTAGTCATTTTATATGTAACTTTTTGCTCTTTTAGAGCACTGCTTAAGATCAAGACCTGTGGGCTATGGGACACCCCTTTCTTCCCATTCCTTCAGCAATAATTTTATGGACCAAGAAGGCCAGTTGACTCAGCTTTCTTACCAAGACAATTGATGCTGCCCTACCCTCCATCCCCTCCAAACCTACTACCAGGACTGTTGGAAGAAAACCCCATGTCTACAGAAGTAGAACCCGTTTGTCAGTGGTGCTTGTTCTTGCTCTGTACATATCTTCCTCTTTACACCTACATTAGGAGGTGCTACTGGGAAAATTAGACTGGTGGGCCTTTCCACTGATGCAGGATAAACCTTCTTTTTTCCTATGACAGAAACAATAACTTAAAAGGGCTTAATTTCACTTTACACCTTGATACCAGGATGACGTTAGTTAAGCTCTGAAAAGAAGACATTTTCAGAAGAACAAATGTCTCTCTTGTATGCCTTTCACCTGTTTATTTTAGGCTAGGATTTCATCTTGGAGAAAGTAAAATTATTGAATTGCATTTTATGTGGTCAAAGTCCCTGGTTTTCTCATTCCTCTTTCTAGTCTTTTGACAAAAACTTCAAGGGTGTGAAAAGCACTTGGCACATATTGTCAAGATCCATGTAAAAACTGTCATGGCACATCGAGGGACTTTTGGAGTTTCTTGCCTGCCAGCACAATTAGATTATGAATGAGCCAATTGTCTGGGAAATTTTGAAATGTTTCTGTGATGGCTTCTCATCTTGACAAGCCTTTCATGGAAAGATAAGCAATACAAGTTTCTCAGGAACAAGGGGAATAAAGAAGAAAACTACAGATGAAATATTTATATCCACTAAGGATTTTGTTTATAAAATTAATTAAAAAATTACACTTTCCTTAAAAAAAAAAAAAAAGAAAAAAAAAAGAGCAATCTACTTACTGCTCCTTGCAGACAGGATAAGATAGATCAGTGAAGCATCTAAAAAGTCTGTTCTCTGTAAATTAGTAATAGACTAAAATAGAATAAAATTGTCTGGCATGATTAAGTCCACAGAAAACCAGTGCTGATCCAACTCCAATGCACCCATTGGCACCACTGAAAATGAGAGGTGGAGGCTTTTGTTCCCTGTATAGATTTAAATTGCCTGAAAATATAAGGATGTACTGTATATTTGTTTTAGACCTCTATGCGGAGCGGCGAGGGAAGATGAGGACAATCAATATGATTGGTAAAGCAAACTTTGTTTATTAGAGATCAGAAGGGTGCTTTTATACAGTCATCTCATTAATAATCATTAATAATCACACTTGTCCATCTTC
>JANIJG010018629.1:44496-82896 GCA_024611175.1 Megaceryle torquata
ATCCTCACTCCTGTTGAGGGAGTGGCTGCACTGCAAGTTCATCGCTTTGTGTCAGCCTCGTAGCTCACCAGTGTACATCAAATAGCTCAGAAATAGTCTCAAAGTATGCAGCTCCACCCCTGCAAAAGAAAGATGTGGGCACTATATTAATGACTTTTTGAATGGGTATGTGTGCGTGGGGACAGAAACAGAGGTGTTTAGGAGAAGCTGTGAGGACAGGTTAGTGAGATGGCTCAGGAGATGGCTTTGGAAGTGTTGTGGAACTGGTAGGAGGAAGTGATTGCAGTGGGCGGTGACATAGCACATCAGTGCATGGGAAGCCTGTCTCAATTCCACTGCTCATGGAGTGGCCCATTCATTTTCCACTTTTTAGCTTTATAATTTGTGTTGGCTACTTATGTGTCATTGACACTACTATCTCATTAACAATTATGCTATTGATCACCTTCTGATGTCTTTTTTAGGGGCTATCTTTAATATCTTATTTTCATGCTTCCATGATATGTGATGCCACATCCCTTTGTCTGAGCAAGAAAATACTGGAAAGAATTCTAGTAATTGCAGTAAACTTGAATAACTTTTAGTCATTTTTCCTGTCTATAGTTTATTAGATGAGGAGCTCACAGAGGGAATTTTTAAAATGGGTTAAATCAGAGACAAGCGGAATGAGTACAGAGGATATTCTTATGGATCTGTTCTGGACACAGAGCCAGTGAAACTATCATATTCTCATAATCTTCTGTAGTGCTCTGTAAACACTAGAGATGGTTCAAATCAATGATGACAGTTAAAAAAAGTAGAGACTTGTCCAGAAAATTTCCATCTCCTTTCCAGATAGTCAAAAGTCATCTAAGATAAATAATCAAATACTGAACATACTTTATTCATAAGCCCAAATCAGGTCTTGTGAAGAGGCTTTGTGTATATGAATTGTGGCAGACTTGCCTTTTACTCAATGTGGTGTCTATCAGGAATAGCTCTATCCAGTTAATGGTTTCCCTTGAGCCCCCCAGTCCAAGTACTGTTAGTTTCTTTGAAATCCTTTGTAAATGTTGTTGTGATACCTAAAACTCTTACAGATGGGCAGGCCATGTGGTGGATATGACCATGTCCTGCACATGAATATGCCCAATTAAGCTGATAGTTTCTTACCATTTCCTTGAACTGTGTGTCCACCCCTCTGCTATCTTACACAATTTTGTTGCAGTTTTCTGCAATGCATAGCATCAAAAAGCTTGTGTCTAAGGATCTGCCTGGCATCAGTAGCAAACAGTAATATGAATAAGAATAAGACTATTTTCGACATCTCTGATTGTCTTTGCAACAATGAAAAAGAAAATCTTTTCAGAATATCAGTTTCCCAAGGAGGAGGCAGGCACTTCAAGATGGGAGAAGAGCATATTTAATAACATGATGATTATTAATCCTGATGTAAATCTCTTCAAGTCAAATTCTGACTTTGTAAATCCATTGGAGTCAGTAGGTGGAGGTGACTTAGTTATGTTGGTCCCTATTTCTCTTCACCTTTGATAATTAATATACGTGAAAAAATTATGTGGTGTTTTATAGATATCAGTCTCCCTTTTAGTTTGCATCTGCTCCCTAAAACATGTGCTATGTAAGCTAAGCTTTTACCATAGCAACCTTCAGATGAATCAATCACCAGTCATAAATTCTGGGAGAAATATTACAGTTATTCTGAAAGGATTCTCAAACATTGTGCATTCTTGTTCCAAACACAGTAATTATTCAGGTACTTAAACTGCAATCTTGTGTCCATTTTATGATACAGCATACTCCTTTGGGCTACAATTTTATTTTTTTAAGTCTTAGATCATTAGTAGCTTCATTTTACTTTGACCATGGTTGTACTTCCTCCCACCCACTCGCTGGAAAAGATTTTTCTGATTTCACACTAAGGATTACATTAGTGGAATAATACATTAAATGGAGTGTGGAGATCAGATAACTTCCTTTGAAAATGGTGTATCCCAGTTAGTTACCTCTCTTCCACAGTCATTTATTCATAGGCTAAGATGTGGATAAGAGTGCAATGCTTAATGGACTTGAGAATTTCTGGTTTAAGTTCATGTAGATATTCTTTCCTAACATAGACATAGAGTGAGGCATTTATAAGGTAAAAGAATTGCAACAAAGAGGGAAAGGAATAGAAGAAACAAGTTCAACATTGAGGAACATCATATGATTCCTTGTTAGTGATATTTAAAGTATCATTTTGCAAATCATGAGGGAGAGATTCCTAAGTAAGATATTCAGAAATGCTCAGCCCTTCAGTCATGTGCTGTGCAAACATACATCTTAGGACTTACAAACACACCAAAAGTCTTTGTGTCTGGCCTCTTATAGAACATGTAGTGCTTTCATGGCAGTCCAGCTAGACTTGGAGGTCTCTAGATCTGTCAGAGAATGAGGCCTGTCTGCTTCTGCTTGTTGACACCTTTTGCGCAATTATAAATAAGGAGTAACTGCTATCTGATGTTTCATTGGCAAGCAATGAATGCACATTAGCTACCAATACTTGGCCAAATCTAAGTACACACCTTTCAGTGGATAGAAGAAAGCAACCACTGCTGACAATTTCCGTAACAGTCCTTTCCACATGTCTCTGCTAGTCCTTTCCACGAATTTATCATGGGTTAAAATTGGAGTTCTTAGATAAATTTTCTCAGCAGCACATCTCTTCAGTAAACCTCTTACCCTTTGGATATCTTAATCTTCAAGTTGTCAAGTGGGAAATTTGGCTTTTGCTTTAACTGTTGAAATGAAACATTGAAGCAAACTTTTGTGAGTTTTTCACTTCCAAATTCAGAGTTTGGGTCCAGACGGTGTGCCTGACTCATCTGGTGTCACTTCTGTCTACATTTGGATTAGCTAAATCAAGAAGAGTAGTGTGAAGATATTTTGGTGAGTTGAATTTCATAAGAGGAAAGAACTTATGCTCCACCTTGGAATCAAGGTCATTGCTTTGTTGCAGTTTTGCTGTTGTGTTTCCTTTCCACAATCACAAATGCTACTACCTGATACAGTAGTTTTCCTTGATCAGCAGCGGTGGGATTGACAGGTTTTTTTAATGTGCAAACAGCTCTTTGATGCAAGGCCAACTCTCTCTACAGAACCATGAAATCTCAATGCAGAGAGCATTATCTCACCTTAGGCTTCTCCAGAAATAGAAGATTATATATATAGTGCTTTTCATCAGAAGATTTAAAAATATTTTACAAGGGAAGGTAAGTATAGTTATAGTGCAAGTGTATTTATAGTCAGGAAAGACATCCAAACCAGATAAAAATGTAAGGCCTTTTTAAAGAGCTGGTGGGAAAACGTATCTTTCTATCTAATACAGTATGTCCAGTTCACTGTGTGATTTCCTAAGGCAAATGTTCATTGCTTCTTTCCTCCAACTGACAGCTTACTAGACCTGACAGAGCTGTTCTCTTTTTGAGTTTTGTCTATGCTGAATTTTAAACAGGTTGACCTAATCTAACCAATGGGCAATTGTGGCTTCTCCAATAACATGAATAGTCCCAGCTGCTTGTGCACATTAAAAGGTTCAGTGTAGACCATGAAATGTTATAATGATATGTTCTTTACCTCAACAGGCTACCAGGAAATCTGGACAGTCTGAGTCAAGACTCGAAGATATAAAGGCAATACTAAGAAGGAGCTCATGCTTTTGTCTGCTTTAATTTTGAGCCTCCAGTTTAGGAGTCTTTAAAAAACATAGTCAGAGTCCAGTGTAACCATTCACTTTTTGAAAATTAAATCACTCCAAAATGTCTTTGGTTAACCATTTTTCAACTTCCTGTGCTGCACCCCCTACCCCTATTCTTACCAGTATTAATTTCTGCAAATGGTGGCAAATACCAGCTTTGACTTTTGAACCTCTTTAGTCTATTTAGACAACCTTACCTTGAAACATCATTAAGTTAAAAAAAACCCCAGTTTTGTTTACAACAATAAACAAAAACCCCTTGTCATTTCAGAAAGAAATAAGACAGGGAAGACTTTATGCAGTCTCATGCATGATAATGATAATTAAAAAAATTTAAATGCAGTGTCATCATGGTTTATAAATTAACATGGTTTTTAAATTAAAGCTTCTCTCTCAAAAATTCTTAAGTCAGGGGAGTGCTCTCAGGTAATAGTTTTCACTGACTGTGCTGCTGACTTACATCGTTTGGATGCTAATAAGAACAGAATGTGTCGATATAATTCTAGACAGTTTTTATTTTCAACCTTTTCTTTGCAATCAGGCAGCTGGAATATTCGTTAAAAAGTTTTAATTTCTATTCATTTCTTTCTGTTCTGTTAGCTTGTCTACTGCTGCGATGATTGTGTCTGTGAGGCATGAGTATTACCTGAACTTTCTATGACCTAATCAAGCTCAGGTAAAGATAAGAACCAGGCCTAATTTCTCTTCCTTTGTGCTCTTAGAATTCAAATGATATTTTGAAGGTAAAGGGGTCATCATCTCTTTTCTGCCAGGTATGCTTTTCTCTCTCATTCAGGTTGTGAATATATTGTGAAAACTGAGCAAAATCAGATTCACGTTAAGGACACGAGCTTAGTCTTTACTTTCTAATCAGATAACAGCTATTTTTATATAGCGCTTAGAAATCAGAGTCATGGTTCATAGATCTATTGTGTGAATGCGTCCAAAGGCAAAGAACAAAGACAAGTCCTTGCCACAGAGAGTAGTTTTACTTTTTACTGGATTCAAGTGACAGAAATTACGGCTGGCACTTTAAACTCGATGGGTTCACTAGATTATTATTTGCAGAAGATATGAAAAAGCAAAGCTTTCTTCACCTCTCCATGATTCTCCTTGCAAGGAACATTAGTTTTCTGGCCATGATCACTGTAATGCATCTGTTAAAGTAGTGATTTTTATCAGCAATTAGATAATTAGATATTGTAACCAATTTTTTTGGTTTGGTTTGGTTTGGTTTGTTTGTTTGTTTTTTTTCCAAGGAAGATACAAGATAAAGACAAGAGAACTGTGAGCATTCTTTCATACCAACCACCTCATAAATTTGAGGAAGGACTTTTAGGGGAGGCCTTTCCAATATAAGGCTTGTCAATTTTCATGCAAAGTCTCTGAGACACAGAGCTGTGTGTATATTAACTCCCACCTCACCCCCTTGTATTCTACAAAAATAAATGCTCATTCCCCAAGTCCCATGACTGCACTCTAACATCTGGACAATTCAACTTCCGTGATACTTTTCAGGAAGAGTAAGAATAATAGTGTATTACACTCTGTGCTTTTTCTTTCCTCTGTAAAAAAAAAAAAATCATTATTATTCAGCTTTCTGGCAATGGGCACTTCCATGCTGTTGAGGGTACAGCAGTTTTACAGCAGGTTTACAGCAGACAGAGGCCTGTTTTCTCATCCACTCTCCCACTGCATTAGGTTACCTCAAAGCAAACAGGAATCTCTTTTCTCTAATGAGCACCAGGGGTTGCAATTTAGTAATACAAAGAGCTTTGCCCTGTGCTTATGTTGTATCTCAGTACCTCCAAAGAGCCTTTGTTTTGTCCCTTAGACATATTAGTCATGCTGTAAGATGCACTTTTAGGATAAATTCAGTTTATGTTAGTTATCAAAAATGGTTACAGTTATTAGAGATACGTTTATCCAGGGGAACCATATAGCCTCATAGGCTTTTGGAAAGCTATAATAATACATATTCACTCCAGATTAGCAGTGTAGGACCCTGGCCTGTGACAGAAGACTGCACCTCAATTAAGGGCTGCACCTGAACCAAAGGCTGAATTGGCAGTTCTTTCCTCAGACACATGTGAGCTTATACATGAAATCTTGGGCTCGTATAAATAACGAAGTTGAAAATGTTAGTTTAAAGGAGACCCATACACATGCTCAGATGCTGGAACTCAGTGGCACTCTTCAATCCACTCTGTGGGCTGTACTCCATTTCCCAGGACTGTGACCTGCATTTTCAATATGTTCCCCTGTGCCAATATGTATACCTGCATTTGGGATGGTATTTGAATGGATTGAGCTGATGGGACCTGGTGGACATCTAGCACTTTCTCACAACCTTGTCCTGCAGTACTTGTTAAAATGTCATATTGTCTAGTGCCTGTCCAGACAGTGCTGCAGCCTCCTGGAGAAGGCAGGACAGTCACTACTTTCTGTGACTTCTTGGTGCTGCTGGCATGGTGGGGTCTGTGCTCTCTGAGTGCAAGTGTGACCATTGTGCTACTCCTTGCCAGCCCATTGAGGATAAGTCTACATTTTCCCTGTCCCAGCTTTAGGAGGTTTCTCCCCATAAATCTGCCCAGATCATAGTGCCCAGCACACATCTCCAACCCTGCTATGAACTTTCAGGACCGAGAAGTTGCCACTTTTCAGTCTTTGCAGAGCTGCAACCTGCACTGTGCTCAACAAGAGCCATGGATATTTAAATGCAAAGACAAAAAGGGCAGAGAGGCTGTGATTCACACACTAAGACCAGTCCCATGTTTTCTTGCACAGGCTGGAATCTGGGAGTTTTCCAGGGAAGAAGCTGAACTTTGCGATATTGCGGAGAATCCTCATGTAAATTGAAATATTTTCTATAAGTCCATGGCAAATACCTGCTTGGTTAAAATGCAGAATTCTTTCTGCACACTCCTCTGCTGAATAAATCCTCAGGTAGTCTGATTCAAACAGGTAACTAATCTTTGGATAATTTAGCTGTGCGAGAGTGCTAAACTAATTCCCATTTATTTTCATTAGGTTCCTGTGCTCTCCTGCCCACTTCATCTGGGCTGGAATCCAACTGATGAGAGCTCAGAGAGGCTGTAGGTGGAATCCAGATTTGATGACAGTTGCTAAAAACTCATTTATTTTCCAGACAGTAGCATTTATTTAATTTACATTTTAATAGACTGTTATTTCAAATACTAATCAACCTAACAGGTACCTTCGGGTGTCTCTCATACTTTGCACAAAATACGAAGAAAAATATTTGCTGTCATGACTCAAACGACAGTTTAGCAACGTGGTTAAGCATGTGCTTAAATTTATGCATGTTTACAATTTCATTTAATTTCATATTAGCAATTAAGTATTGGTTGAGTTTGATTCTGCTAACAGTTTTTCAGATTTAAGTAATTTCATCCTTTTCAGTTGTCCCATAAGTTACTAATATAGCAAACTCTTTTAACAATATTAACATTATTTTAGGGATGGCTAACTTTTCTCCTCTTCCATGGTCTGTCTTTATGAAAACATATTTTTTCAACTAAAATAGTTTTTTAAGATGAGATTTTGTTCCTAGACTTTATAAAAAAACCTATATAAAAAAATTTACACTAAGACAAATTTTTGAAAGCTAACATTTCTTTTCAATGAAAACTAGACATTTTTGGAAGAACTCCTCACCTCATAATGTCATACTTTTAAGAAAAAAATTCTTATAAAATTTTTTGATATGTCCTCAGGGCCTGGCTTAAGCTAATGATTTCCCAACACCAGAACTTTTGTAATTCTTATGTTTTCTCTAGGAGACAAGCAGTGGGCAAATGAACACACAGCTGTTCCTGTAACACAGACAAGAACTGAGGGACACAAGTATGAAATAAGCTGGTCAGGATGTCTGGAGAAAGCAGAGTAAGAGGTGCAAGCAACATAGTTATTTCTTGAACTCCTTTTTTCCACCGGGGAACATGTTAATTTCTTCAATATTAACCTTGATTTTCTTTGTCATTGTTTAAATTCGTGTTTGTTTTGTCAGGTTCTGAATCCAAGTGAACAGGGTTAATTGCACTTGGAAAGGTTTTCTTGAGTTATTTTTTTGAATATGAGGGGGGAAAAAACAGCAGGTGAATGATGGACAGCAAGATTCTAACCAAGTAAAGACAAAGAGAATCGGGAAAGTTTATTGGTTTGTGGTGGGGGTTTTGGTTTGTTTTTTTTTTGTTTGTTTGTTTGGTTTTTGGTTTTTTTTTTTTTGGTTTTTTTTTCTTCTGGGCAAAGAATTCTATGATCTGCAAGCTGCTTGAACCCAATAGAGCAGCTGTGGTTCATCAGGCATCTACAGTGTAGCATGCCTGGAAGCTCACTGGGTAGTATGGGAGTTATCAGTGAGAAATCAATTGTAAACAGTATAAAATACACAGAGTACCAGGGCTGCAGGAGGTGGAAAATAGGATGTTCTTATATCACCAGAGTGGAGCAATACAAACTTCTGAGAAGGTGAAAGGAATGGAAATAATCTGACTGTCTATTTCAGGCAGATAGCATTGCAGAAAAAAATGATGGACCATAAAAATGGCTTTGGCCCTTGAGAGAAAATGCTTAACAATAAAGCACATGATCATGGAAATTTTTGACCAGCTGCTTTTTCTCTGAATAATATAAAGGTCTTCTTTTTTTTTTTTCTTTTTTTTGGTGCAAATCAGAAACAGGAAATATTGTCATTGTACCATACATTCTATTAAAAACTGGTTTTAAAAAAGAACCTGTTCCTTCCCATCCTTTCTGTTTTCACTACCATCATTTCAGTAAAGAAAATAAACAGCACTTCACTAAATCATCCAAATATTATTTCTCTGTGAATGAAATAAACTTGAATAAATATACTCTCATAAAATTAGAGCTATCTATAAGCCTGGGTCCAGGTATGTTCAAGGAAGGATAAGCAGATGAATAATCCCTGCTGAACTGAGTGGAACTGGCAGACAAGCAGATATATTGAACATCTCAGCCTTTATACAACTGAAATACCTATCACTACTCCATAGGTGGAACCTATAAAGAGAAATCAGATTTTGTGGTTTCCAGTCTAGCACCCTCACAGAGCAATCCCCCTTTCCAACAGTCCAAGTAGGAAAAATGGCCAAAGTGGTAGTATGTGTGCTGCATAAAATTTGCAGTAAAACACCATGCTTTTCTGAAACAATATCTAGTATTGATGAATGAAAATATCTAGTAATTATTTCCCTTTTGCTGACTTTAATCTTAGAAATTTCCTCTTCAGATCATAATTTGAATATAAATTACAAATGATTCACAACTTTTTCATGGAAAATGTCTAAAGCAGAACTATTGTCTGTCTATTTATTGCCTCATTTTCTTATCATTGTAAAGATATTCTCAGCACAAGTGAGAATTACCACAAAAAACATCATGATTTAAGTGAGTGTGTAGAATAGGTTTCACAGCAAGCTATGGCTATCATAAAAATGATTCTCAGTTGTTAAAGTTGATTCTGCCTTTTAATGTTTTCTCATAACCTGATGCTTTAAAATAATCTGTCTGTGGAATTTGCAACAGCTTTGCTCATTTACATATGTTTTCTTCTCTGAATTTTGGAAAGCAGTCCTGTATTATTCTAGAGTTCATCAGTTGATAAAGAACTTTGTGTAATAGAAACTCTCAAAGACCATCACATGTAATGCTGGGAATCCTTCAGAAATTCACTGAGACCCAAACAAATGTGAAGAATATTGAAGTGTATCTGTATCAACCTTTATTGACTTGCCATTATATAAGTTTATTGAATACACTGACTTTCAGAAATTATACCAGTTGCATTTCAACTAAGATGAATATACTACCCTCATGTGATCTATATTTTTATCTATATTTGTACCTATACCTGTATGTATCTCTGTATCTATGCTGACTGTAGTAACAGCATGCCTAGAAAGAAGTGTCAAGATGGGCATAAAAGCTTATGATAAGACTCAAGATATGATAACATCCAGCAAATATTTAAGGGTAATAAATGAATAATAATAAAGATGGTCATGTCTACAGCACTGAAAATAAATAAAAGATGATCATATTTCATGGAAATGGAGATGCATAAGCCTGATGAAGGTGTCTGCAAAAGACATGAAATTAGAGTTATAAGGAGGCAAGTATAGTCCAGGTGCTGTTTTAAGTCCTTTTTTTTCCTAATGTTTTTCTTTTTTTTCTGATATAAACAGATCTCAGGTCAGTGTTAAAACATGTTGCTGAGAAAAGGAAACTCAGTTCCCTCATGACTTGCATGGTGAGAACACTTATACTATAAGGATCATAAAAAAAGCAGGAGGCTTGCAGGATCTGGTCATCAAAAGAATAGAAAAGCGGAATATACTAGCTGTAATTGAAATGTTCCTAAATAATAAAAAAATAAGGCAATATGATCTGTGTGTAAAATTAATTAAAACTATGTTAGGTTGTTGAAACTGAGTAATGAAAGCAATACAATTTATACTCATATTCCAGTCCTTAAAGGCACTTAGCAGTTGTGAGGACCTGAGCACTCTTGCCATTGCAAGGGTCCTGAAGGAATAAAGCGCCTCGTAGGTTTGCATGGGGGTTGTCTGTTGCAGGCAAAACCCAGAGGTGTAGTGTGACCTGCCATGATTCGTTAACAAAGGCTGTAGCCTGCACTGTGAATATCCCCGTGGTTATGAGCTTGCCGTAGCATTCTTTTAACCTAGTTCTTTATTCTCTGATTAAGGAGATTACGTGTAATGCAGAAGTACTGAGCTAACCCCAGGGAGACCAGAATCTTTATTAAAGGAACAGATCATGTTGCAAAATACATTAACTTTGTTGGCTTAGACTGACGGGAACTGTTGCTGTCTCATGAGATGAGAGATTCGGACGGCAATTAAGAGGAGCCCAGTTTTTGTCCATATTCAATGTCTTTGAATGCATAGTGGAATGAGGATGAATAATTCAGGGCCAGATTCTCTCTCCTTAATTGTATGACATGTACCAAGGTTGTATATTGACAAATATATTTGGCAGCAATGTTGACATAGTCACCACCTGCCTTTCACTCCCTGCTGCTCATTGTTGTCTCTACAATTGCCCGCTGTGCTATGGTAGGCCAAATAACTGATGTGACCAAGAAGAAACCTCTTTTCCATAAAAAGTACAGAGATTTTTTTTCAGGTGGATAAGTTCCATTAAAGGTTACCATCAAAATTCTTATAGAATAATGCAGAAGGAAATGGCTCCATGTGAGGTTAAGGTATGTCTTCATGCAGGCAGGAGCAGTGTATAAGGGGATATGGTGAATATTGGAGTATTACCTAATTACAAAAAAGTGAAAACCATATTTGGGATGATATCAATGCTTATAGATATCTAAAGGGAAAGTGTCAAGAGGGTGGGGCAAGACCTTTTTCAGTGGTGCTCAGTGACAGAACAAGGAGAAATGGGCACAAACTGGAACACAGCAAGTTCTGTCTGTACATAAGGAAACTTTCTTTACTATGAGTATGACAGAGCACTGGAACAGGCTGCCTGGAGAGGTTGTGAAATCTTTGTAAATATTCAAAACTGGCCCAGATGCAGTCCTGGGCAAGCTGCCATAGGTGAACCTGCTTTTGCAGGGGATTTGGACTAGCTGATCTCCAGAGGTCCCTTCCAAGCCCTACTATTCTGTGGTTCTATGATATCCTGTAAATACAATATCATTGCTTATAGAGGAATCCATGTCCCAGCACAAGTAAATAGTTTAAGGACTGTGTGTCCTCTGAAAATGTTATCTAGTTACCCATTCCAGGGCCCCAAGTTTTGCATTGATTCTATTATAATGCGTGTGTGGATGAAAGCACTTGAAGGACAGAGTAAGAACATAAGGTCTGTATCAAACTGCATATCATTTCTCCTGCACTCAATGAGAGATACTTTAGGAAATAATATAAGGATACAGGAGGTACATAGAGTGTTCCTTCCACTTGTACCACTTTCAATCTCTAAATGTTTTGCACCATTAAGGACATCCTGACCGAAACATTTCATCTGTATAGTGTGTTTAATAGCTGTTCATTGAATTTTTACTGCAGTTGATAATGTCTAAACATCTGTGGTTTAATTACTTGCTTTAGAATCATAGAACATAGAATTGTTCAGGTTGGAAGGGACCTTAAAGATCATCTAGTTCCAACCCCCCTGCCAGGGGCTGGGATACCTCCCACTAGATCAGATTGCTCAGAGCTCCATCCATCCTGGCCTTAAAAACTTCCAGGGATGGGGCTTCCACCACCTTTCCGGACAGCCTGTTCCAGTGTCTCACCACCCTCATGGTGAAGATATTCTTCCTAATGTCTAATTTCAATCTACTCACCTCTAGTTTTGATCCATTCCCTCTAGTCCTACCTGACATCCTAAAAAGTTCCTCACCAGCTTTCTTGTAGGCCCCCTTAAGATACTGGAAGGCCACCATAAGGTCTCCTCAGAGCCTTCTCTTCTCCAGACCAAATAACCCCAGCTCCCTCAGTCTGTCCTCATAGGAGAGGTGCTCCAGCCCTCATGACCCTTCTTTGGACATGTTCCAGCATGTCCATATATTTCCTGTAATAGGGGCTCCAGAACTCAACGCAGTACTCCAGGTGGGGTTTCACAAGAGTGGAGTAGAGGGGAAGAATCACAACCTGCTGGCCACGCCTCTCTTGATACGCTTGGCTTTCTGGGCTGCAAGTGTACACTGATGGCTCATGTTGAGCTTCGCATGCACCTGTACCCCCAAGTCCTTTTCTTCAGGGCTGCTCTCAAGCCAGTCATTGCCCAGCCTGTATCGGTGCCTGGGATTGCCCCCACCCAGATGGAGGACCTTGCACTTGCTCTTGTTGAACTTCATAAAGTTGGCATGGGCCCATCTTTACAGCCTATCAAGGTCCCGCTGGATGACATCCCTTCCCTCCAGCATGTCAGATGCCCCACACAGCTTGGTGTTGTCAGCAAACTTTCTGAGGGTGCACTTGATGCCACTGTCCATGTCTCTGATGAAGATGTTAAACAAGACTGGTCCCAGTACTGATCCTTGAGGGACTCCACTTGTCATTGGCTTCCACTTGGACATGGACCCATTGACAGCCACTCTTTGGGTGTGGCTGTCAAGCCAGTTCTTTATCCACCGAATTGTCCATCCATCAAACCCATATTTTAACAGCTTGGAAACCAGGATGTCATTTGGGACAGTGTCAAAGGTTTTGCTCAGGTCCAGGTAAATGACGTCAGTTGCTTTTCCCTTGTCTGTTAATGTTGTAACCTTCTCATATAAGGCCACCAGGTTTGTCAGGCATGATTTGCCCTAGGTGAAACCATGTTGACTGTACCCACTCACCTCTTTGTTATTCTTCTGCCTCAGCATTGTCTGCAGGAGTATCTGCTCCATGACCTTACCAGGCACAGGGGTGAGACTGACTGGCCTATAATTCCCTGGTTCAGCCATTTAATTAATCCTATTTAGTTAATCCAATTTTAATTTTGTGTGTTTATTTAATAAAATCATAGAATAGTGTGGGTTGGAAGAGACCTTAAAGATCATCTAGTTCCAATTCCCCTGCCATGGACAGGGTGACCTCCCACTATATCAGGTTGCTCAAAGGCCCATCCAGCCTGGTCTTGAACACTTTCAGGGAGGTGGCATCCACAATTTCTCTTGACAACTTCTTCCAGTGCCTCACTATCCTTACAGTAAAAAATTTCTTCCTAATATCTAATCTAAATCTCATTTCATTAGGTGTCTTCTAGCTCCTATTGTATGAGGAATAAAGCACAGCTATTTCCCTGCTCAGCAGCTCCATTCCATTAATGTTTTTATAGCTCTTTATGGCATTTTTCTCTCAATCATTTTTACTTAGGATAGTGACTCCCAATTTTGTTGTGTAGCTTCCATATGGATACTGCTCCATGTCGCTTATCATCATCCCTCTTCTCTGAATTGTTTTTAATTCTGTGATACCTTTATTGAGATGGGATGGGCAGATTTATTCTTAATAGTCTTTCAATTTAAAGTACCCTATCGTTTAAAATAGGACCACAATGGTATCTCTATTTTTTTTCCTCATAATCACAAATACTTGTCTGATTTGATGCCTAAGCAATGAGAAGATATTTTCATAACATCGTTCCTAGTGATTTCAAGGTCCTTTTTGGATCTAATTTAGCATTTCTTTATTTCTATGTATTCTTAGTGTGTTGGTTTTTTCAAGTGAATTATTTTGCATATATTAGTATTACATTTCATCTGATATATTAGTAGCCAGTCACACACTCTTATGAAAACCTTCTGCAATATCTCACAAAGAAATAATTTTGTATTGGAAAACATTACCCCCTCACTATTCACTTCCTTTCCATATCATTCATGGGTAAGCAGAACAGCCCAAACCCCTTGGGAATCTACCATCCTTCCGAGGATTAGCTGCTTATCTCTACCCTTTGCTTCTAACCTCTTGCACAGTTATTAATTCACAGTGTGACCTGCTCCTGTATTCCATGGCATATTTTTTTCCTGACCAGCTTTTGTCATTCTTGTTAGAAGTTTTTGGAAGTTCAGATGCTCTACCGTACCTTCTGGACCACACTGATCCATGTCCGTGTTCATAACAGACAAACTGGAAAGCACACCTGAAGCATGAAATCCATTTATCATTTATATTCATTCTCATTTTATCACATTTATTTGTATGTCTATAAACTCTATTTTTTGTGTAATTTCATCTTATTTGCTCTATATACCACTCTGAGTTACTGTTGTATAGCTCTCTGAATCCCCATAGACTTCTTTCTAAAATTTAGGTCACTTTTTCTGACTTTTACTCCTTTGGTACTATTGCTGATTTAAACATAAGGAAACACACTACAGATTTTACATTTAATTTTCTTTAGAGCTCTTGCATGAGTAGCATCTGGTCCCACACATTTGTTACTATTTATTTTACCACCTCTTTCAAAACCTTTTCAACTGACTTGAATTTGAAACAGTTACTCTGACTCATTGCCTCTACTGAAAGGTGCAGGTGTGGGATCAGGCCTTAAATATAATGATATTTCTTTTTATATCTCTTTTCCATGTTTAAAATAGGTAATAAATCAATCACTTATCTGAGCATTTTCAAGAAAGTCTATATTTGAGCTTGAACAGTTTTGTCAAATGTTTTTCCAGGGAGAAGACATTCAAGAAGATAGCTATGGATAGCTGTTTTTTTTTCTGATTGCATTTTAATATTTTTTTTCTTCCCTGCTGTTCCCTTACCCTTTTTCTTGTAAAGGGTTTCTTGTAGATTAAATGTTTTCTTCAGTCTCAAAAGTTGTACTAGTCTATATCTGATGTTCTGACTTTCTGAAGTGTCTTTCATGTGCTTGTTTGAGTACTATCAGTATGTTCAAAGCTGCAGCCTAAAGGTGGCTGAAGTCTCCTCTTCACTTGTATTTTTTCCAACTAGACTTTCAAAAGCTTCCTGTGCTTTTTAGCTGCCAGTAACCCTAACAGAAGGTTGAGAGTCAGAGACCTCAAGTCAGTCTTGACAACACTAAACTCCCAGGAGAACCATGAGAAAATCCTTGGATATCCTCGAGTGAAATAAGAAGCACTATTAAAAAAAAGAACAAACAACAACAAAACTTCAAAATGGAAAAGAGAGAAGAAAGAGGTCAGGAGGGAGCTATTAAATATATACTGGAGACTGAAAGAAGTTCAGATTCTATACCATATGGTCAACCATACTCTTTAAAAAGACAGTTGATGATCTCAAGTCAGTCACACAGAATAAACCTTTAGCCTATCAGCCTGATTTAACAGGACTGGCATTATACCTACTACCTATTTTGAAAATCATTTTATGGGGCATTTAATTGCAGTCATTTGTTCTAAAGAAACCACCTCCAGGTTGACAGATATATCCAGATCTTGTGCTATAAAACTTCCCTATGAGCTGAACAATATCTACAGCCCATTCAAAATATAGCTTTGTTAGTCATTCCAGTCCTGAAAAGTGCTTTGGACACTCATGTTCTCAGCATCTCGTGGTGGTCTGTTCAAGGAGGCCCATCCAAGCACACCCAATCCTTTGCAGAAACATCTTGCCTGTGGACTTGTTTTGCTACTCTTAACTTTCCAACACCTAATCTTCTATTATAGTTCCCTGCTGTTTCCTGTTGCGTCCTCTGATCCTGAAGAGGGACTGGATGTGTGGACATGGTGCAATGACTTTCTGTTGTTTGGGTGAGATTTCAGTTGCAGCCCCACAGTTGGAGTAAATGATTAATTTCAGCAGCATTGCTTTGCACACTGCTGTTCTGAGCGTGACTGATGAGAACAAAACTCAGTCCTCTGCCAGAAATGGAAAATAGTCAGATGCCTCTCATGAATTTTAAACTGCTTTTATTTCTAGCATCAGTAGCAGCCAGAGAAAACTTGGATATAAATTTGAGTAATTTCTACTAGGTCCAGGAAGAGAAAAGAGAAGTCTTAACTCCTCAGAAGCCTGTTTCACAAGGGCAACAGTTTGATGTTGCAGGGATCTGAAAAAACTTTCAGGCTTGAAGCTCCTTCTGCAGACAGTTTTCACCTGAAAATGTCTTCAACATGGGAAGTCAGAAAAGCAAGAGGAGGGTGAAATTAATAAATAGTGAACCCATGATGAATGACTAAGACAGGGCTGAACTGGAATGCCTATTCCAGATTAACATCACCTTTCTCAAAAAGTGGTCAGATTAATCCTCACTGAAATCACTGCATGGTAGAAGCTGATTATGTGCTATGAAGAATCTGGAAACAATTTTTTTCTGTTTGGTTTCTGCTTTGAATTTTATTTTTAACCCACCCATGTTATTACTATTTTTTTGGTCTTATTTATTTTGGTTACTGAAGAGTCATTCCCAAATCTCATGTGATACTTCTTTGCTGCTGTGAGAACAAATTCATTGATAGTACAATATTATGTTTTCTAATCAGAAACTGACATTATTACCTAATAGATACTGCTCTGCTTTACTAGCCAGATCTTGGAAATAATGGGGTGATAAAGTTACTATTACTTTAAACTGGTTGACAATTTTAGGCTTTTGTAGAACAAGATCAGAAGAGACATAAAAGAGCAGAAAACCAATTTGAATAGCAAAGGTAATCAAAACCTTGTAAACTCAGGAATTATTATCCAAGAGTGATACTCTTCCTCAGCCTGATAGCTGCATAGTCACACAGGGTACAAAATGCGCTCCAATCCAGAGCCCAGAGACCCTGACCAGACATTAGGCAGACAAAAACTATGAGACTGTATCAGTGTCATTCTGAATCTGAGCTAATATATTTCACCTCCTCAATGAAGACGTTTTATCTTCTAGCACTAAGATAGTCCTGAGCCTTTTGGCCAGCTGGAAACATGGACAGAATGGGCTCATATCTCCTGCAGTTTTCTATGGAGAGGAAAGTGCATGGTTACTGGGTGGGATTTAAAGAGTTGTGATTGTGCATATTTAGCAACTGTCTGGGAAAAGTTCTCGCCTCATTTGCTGTGTGAAAGTCAAAACTTTTCCCTCTGCTGATAAGAGGAAAAAAAGAAGCTCATTTTAGTCTAAACCCTGAAAAAAAAATGCTTTACTCAGCTTGAGAATGCATTTGTGGGGCAGTTCCCTCAGCTGCTCCTCATAAGACTTGTGCTCTAGACACTTTGATAGTCTGCAAGTTACCATTCTTTCATCTTCCATTCTATGAGGAAAATAAGTACCGTAATGTAGCATAATGGAATAAAACCTATATAATCACCACATAACATTTCAGTGCCTGCTTGTCTATCCCTGAAGAAAGATTAGAAAACAACTAGGTTTCAGATAAGAGAATATTTAATAAACACATTACAGGTGGAGATGATTATATGCAGTAACAATGAGGAAAAGTGGACCTCTACTAGTATTCAATAATAGAACTTATTAAGCAATAGAGCAGTGTCCTTTTAGAGCAGAAAAGGTATACTACCAAGGAAATACTGATGTTTCAATCTCCAATAAAGTCAAAAGGACCTTTTCTACCTGTTCACAGGCAGTAGTGCTTCTCCCCCTTGATTTTAATCTCAGATCCAAATGTATAACTGTCCAGAGCATTCAATGAATGTAGGCACAGACTCCTATTCAGTTCAGTGAGCTTAGTCTTAACTCTGTTGAGGAAGAGGAAAAATGCTAGATTTACTTGTAACTCTTGTTTGAGCTGTACTTTTTTAGAGTCTAATTGAGATAAAATACATCTACTTATACATATGGGATACATATATATAATAGAAAGAATATATAAAGCATGCTTTTTTTCTGGTTTTAGACTAATCCTAATTATACCATCTAGGACAGGAGAAGCAAGAATAGGGAAAACAGAGGAGTAATTTAAATGAATTGAATTTAACTTCTGAAATCTCACATTAAGAGGTTTGCATATTACTGTGATTTTATAAAACTAGACTAGTACCACGAGAAAGAACCAATGCTTCTTTCAAGATAATTTTGTTTGAAAATATGGGTCATATTATACTTATGTCTTTAAGTGAACTATTTCTATGTCATTAAAAATACCTTAGAGAATGAACATAAATTTAATAGAAACATTTATTAAATTTACTTTAGTCTTCAAGCATTCACACAAGCTTCACTAAAAGTTTCTAATTATGATGTCAAATTTGATCTGACAATGTCTGCCTTTTAAAAACAAGCTGATAGAATACATGGAAATGCCACACCAATAACTGAAACTTACACTAAGAAATCTTTTCTGTCAAAAAATGTTTCTCATTCTTGTTGATTAGCATGAGCAATGACTTACAGGTGATGACTTCTATTCATCAATGACTATCAACATGTCAACATGTTGTAGGGCATTGTCTGTGAAAATGGCATCATTGACTCACTTCCTCATCAGAGGTGTTTTCACCCAAATATAATGACTAGATACAAGGGGGACACTTAAATAGGTATTGTAGTACTCTTGTAGATGAGTTGCCTAAATCAACTATAGTAATCTAAAGAAAAATCTCACTGAGTTGTCACCTAACACTGGAAATATCTGATTAATTACATTAAAAAATGTATTTACTTCCAGAGTTGTTAATATCTGACTAATTATTTCTTCAAATGACTGGTATTTTTTAAAAGATAAAACAACTCTACCAAGAATGGTGGTGAAACCAGCCCTGGGGTGCTTTGCAGCCTGTTGATATCTCTGAACCATGCAGACTAACATGCGTTTGAACTCTCATCCTCAGGCAAGTACAACAGAGAAGAATTCCAGGGAACCTGACTTTTGTGCAAGACCAAGTCTGGCTGGCATGTTTGGAGGGTATTCACAGCCTCAGACAAGAGTCACTGGGGAATGCCCGGTCTAAGAGATTTATACACCTCTGTGGCATCAGCACTACAGATACTACTAATAGGTCTCTGCACAAAGGACATCAAGGATAAGATCACAGTGTCCATGCTCACACTGAGTCATGCCATACCTTTATGAGACTATGCATGAGATAAATATCTTTTGAGAAGGGGAACCCATGTAAGACAAGCGGTGCATTATGTCCTTTAAGTTCCTGAGGGAGAAACAGGGCTCCAGGAATACACGTGGCCTACCTAGCATCCAATGAATGGATCAGCAGCAGAGCCAGAAGCATTTATGTCTCAGAGCTGAAAGTTTGCTAAAATCTTAGAACACAGAAAGCAAAACAACATGATGCTAGATCAGAACTGACAGGAGAAGGTTGATTCTGCAGCTCCTTCAGCTCCTAGCAGTGATACTGTCTACTCTCTCCTTTGTTGAAGGACAGCAATGCGTTATTCAGATCAATTTAAGTGCTTTTCTTTCTAAGAAGCAGTTGTTTTTTCAAGATGTGTTATTCTAGAAGATCTATATTTGTTGAAAAAAAAATGTACAGTCCTCTTTCACTTTGAGCAAAACATGACAGTAGTATTAGTGAATCTAAGGAACCTGAAGGTGCTCAAGTCCAGGGGACCTGATGAGATGCATCTGTGGGTCCTGAAGCAGCAGGCAGATGAAGCTGTTAAACCACTATCCATCAAATTTGAGAAGTCATGACAGTCCGTTGAAATCCCCACTGACTGGAAAAGTGGAAACATATCTCCCATTTTTAAAAGAGGAAAAAAGGAAGATCTGGGGAGCTACAGGTCAGTCAGTCTCACTTCTGTGCCCAGCAAGATCATGGAGCAGATCCTCCTGGCAACAATGCTAAGGCACATGGAAAATAAGAAGGTGGTTGGTGACAGCTAACATGGATTCACTGAGGGCAAATTATGCCTGACAAGCATGGTGGTGTTCCACAATAGGGTTACAGATTTGGTGGGATAATGGAAGAGCAACTGATGTTATCTACCTGGACTTGTACAAAGCATTTGAGACTGTCCCACGTGACATGGACCTGTTAGAGCAAGTCCAGAGGAGGGCCATGAAGATTATCAGAAGACTAGAACACCTCTTATGTGAATACAGGCTGAAAAGAGATGAGGTTGTTGCAGAAGGGAAGGTTCTGGGGACACCTTATAGCAGCCTATTAGTACTTAAAGAGGACCTTCGGGAAAGCTGGAAGCAGACTTTTTACAATGGCATGTAATGATAGGACAGGGGGTAATGGCTTTAAACTGAAAGAGGGTAGATTTAGATTAGATATAAGGAAGAAATTCTCCACTACTGAGGAGGTGAGACACTCAAATAGGTTGCCCAGAGAAGTTGTGGGTGCCTCCTCCCTGGAAGTGTTCAAGGCCAGGTTGGACAGGGCCTTGAGCATCCTGATGTGGTGGAAGGTGTCCCTGTTTATGGCAGGGGTTGGAACCAGATGATCTTTAAGGTCCCTTCCAATCCAAACCATGTTATGTTTCTGTGATTCTATGAAAATACCAGTCAGGATAACATCTTCAATCCTTTACATTCTTATAATTAATTGTATCTCTTTAAAATCTCTTTTCAGAGACATCCCATAGATCAGAAGATAATTCAGAGTAGAAATAGATTTCTTCATTATGCATCTGCATTATATGGTCACATAATTATAACATTTTTAACAGCTATGGTTTTGTTGTGTATTTTTCTGTCACATAATTATCTTTCATTTTGGGTTACAGTTTCTGTTTTCTGTTCTACAAAACAGGTTCCTTCTACGATTTTCCTTCCATTGCTTTGTAAGTGTTATCAGTTCTTGTAACAGATTCACTTCTATGCAGAAGTCTAAACAATTTTTTAATATAATCTAAAATAAGATTATCTTCCCCTTCATTCTATGCTAATTAATTCTCCTTATTTAATATTCATATTTTGCTCTACTTCATGCAGATGAGGAGTGTTGTCAAATGAGAAGCTTTTCCATGGACCAAACAGATTGGTTATACATGCTCACAGAAATCAAATTAATAGAGTTCCTATGGTCTCCCACCTGCTTTTTCTTCTTCAAATCACCCTATAAGAAAAATTCTAGGGAGAAATCACTGTGAATGATTTTATCCATTGAGAAATATACCAGTATAATTATACCACTGCAAATTAGAACACCAATATGACCCCTCATGTTTGGTTTTTTTTTTCTGTGACAATGGTTCTTTGTTCTTGTGTGGTTTATATTGTTGTGGATATGTTGTAATGCTAGAATTGGGGGGGAAAAAAAAAGGTAGTATAATTATGTTTATTCTATAACAAAATACATGTCTGTGCACCTGTGGTGATATAATAACCAAAGGGATATCATTTTAGTAACCACCGCCATGTACTGGATACCTGCAGCACTGTGCCTCTTGGGACAATGGAGTTTACTGACCTGACTACCACAAGTTCAGTGCTGTGCCTTAAACTTTGCAGGATATCTTTTTTGCATATGGCTTATTTTCCCCAGAATACAGCTGGGCTAAAAGTTGCAAATGCACTCAGTAGCTTTTGTCTTGTTTTCAAAAGTGAATTTATTTCACTTGGAATAAATAGAATTGAAAGCATGCAAGACTCTCTTTGTGTTATTTGTGAATTTTGAAAGTTCATAGGGTACTGAATGGCTATTGAAGTTATACTAAGGGTTATAACCAAAAAAACCTCATTCTTATGAAAATTCATCTTTGAAAGTGGATGCTTCCTACTTTAGTACAAAGTGTTCATTATTTCCCTCTCTGTAACACAGTCACAGTATAGAAACAAAATATCATTCTTCAGGTAATAATAATAATAATAATAACACCAAAAACCACAACAAACTAAAGAGGTGAAAGAATTTATTTTAGAGATGTTTGTGGATAGGAAGTAAGGTGTGCAGAGGAAGCAGAAAAAACTCATACTGGAAAAGTGGTGGGAAAACTTAATGCTATAGTAACAAATACAGAGTTACTAGAAAAAGGATTGCCTTTTTCTTTTTGCAAAAACTGAGACTATTGCAAAAGAGAATTTTGTCTAGAGACATAATGTATTTTTACAATTATTAATTTTAGAAATTTACAAGTGGCCTATCAATATAGTGTTTATTTATTGGGGGATTGGGTAGCTGGAGGAAATCAGAGAACAGTTACATTACTATGAAACAGTTTCCAACATGGGATCATTTAAAATATATTTCTTTTGGGAAGGTTGGTATATATTTTTCTCAAATAGTTCAGTGGCAAAATCAATTGTGCTTGCATTTTTTTGTTAAATTAAGAGAAAAAATAATTAGAATAAAAATTGTGAAATTGCAGTCAGAGCCTAAATAAAAGTTTCAAGCCTTCATTCATAGTGTTTAACAAATCCTTTGTCATGTAGTTTTACTTTCTGTAAGCTTTACATTTGATGAATTGAATTATTTAGAAGATACTCAAGGCACCACTGAAAAGCAACACTATAGTCACTGCCACAGTGTCAACGATTACAGTCCAGTTGTTTACATGTTGCAGTGTATCCAGTTAAAGTGCACAGTATAGAGTTTTGTAGGTCAACATGGATTGGGTTTCCATGAATAACCTGAAGAAGGATGATTGTGCTGCTCTTAATACATAAATATATTCAAGTTCTAATTTAAATGTCCTTGTATACCTGTTTGAAATCCTGGTATACTTCAGTGGAAGTGCTATGATGTAACGTCTACACAGGCACCAAAAGAACTCATTCTGGTTTTTCATTATAACAAGCACTGAAAGAGGTTACCCTTTATCTCTTGTTATTATGCATAAACTATTTCATCTTAAGAAGGAGGAACATTCAAGAGATCAGCTAATGGCATGTGGATTTTTTTAAAATTTCTTCACAACATTTTGGTGTGAAGGAGATAACTTCACTGACTGAAACACCTGCTACATGACAGGTCCTGGTGCCTAGTTTTTAAATCTGCTCTTACAATAACTTGGAAAGGACATGCAGTCAGACAGATTCTCAGTTCCAGGTTCTTTGCTTAGCAAACAAACAGCTGCGCACACTTTTGCTATTTGAACAAGACATCTTAATTTCAAATGCATGTACCATTCCCATTAAAGTGAAGGAGAGCAGGACATGTCTGAGAACAGGATTTTTATTTTACTTTCCTTTGGTCTTCTGATCAACACACCAGGAGAATAAACAGCATCTTGCTTGGTAAATTCAGTGCTTCAAAGCATTTCAAAAGGAATACTGAATAATGAATAAAGAGAGGATTGAAAACAGGAGATACAAGAGCAAGTAAAGAAAGACAACAGGAAGAAAACTGCTACAGTGTTACTGGGGAGTGGAAAACAAAGGGTGCAGCTAGCATCCTCCCGTGACATATTCATGTCCTGGTCATACCATACAGATATTGCTGCTGCTCTGTCCAGCCCTGCTTGGAACATGGGAGGCATGGTCCTCCTTCCCCTTCTTACAAGGTCAAGGTCTCTTGAAATTTCTCCTCTCCACTGGCTCTTTCAGCATATTTCAATTGGTTTGAAAGAAAGTCTTCCAGGTGAAGCATAGAACCAAAATGTATTCTAGTAAAACTCAGAACTGTAATAGGATGGACTTCATGTGACCTATCCCTGTTTTTCAAGGTAGGACAGTCCTATTCATATAATTGTTGATGATTGTCTGATTTGTTCTTAAAGACCTATACAGCTTCTCAAGGCAATCTAGTCAGAGAATCTAGTCAACTAATGTTTCTAACATTAATTTCTTTAATACTTATGCTACATGTTGCTGCAGTTTTAAGGCCATTGCTCCTTATCCCACAGGCAGTGTGCATGAAAAAATAAATTATTTTTCTCACCATTCTTCCAGGCTGTTGGAGATTTATTGGTGCCCTCTTTCTGGTTTCTTTAAGCTAAGCAACCCAAATATTCTCAGACAGTTGGCATCCCTTGAACTTTCTCCACATATTTCTTGACACAATGCTCCTAGTACTTGACACAGTATTCCAGGTATTCTATACCAGCACTGTGAGGAAAAATGATTTCATGTGATTTTAAGGTTACACTCTGTCTCATATTAAAATTTCTGAGGGTTTGTAACAGCTTGGCTTTCTTGATTTATGATCTCTTTTTTTTTTTTTTTTTTTCCAGCTTTCAGAGCTTATAAAGATACTCCAATATTAGCAGCCTAAACACTTGAAAACAGATCTTGGTCATTAAAATTATTATGAAATAATAATTCAAGAAAGTTCTGGAATAAATCTGTGGTTATTTCTCATTCAGTGTTGAATTCTTTAAAATTCACCTTTTTAAACATCTCATTTCCATCAGAGGTAAGAAACTCTATTATTTTGTAAATGTCTGCTGAAATTATCAAAGATTATCACCATTCTTAGAAAATGAGGGCTTCCAAGACAGTGAATTAAAAAAATTATTACTGTCAATAAAATAGAGGGATTTGATAACATCAGGCTTCAGGAGATCACCAATAAGAACAGATTGCTGAAATCACCCCAGAGTGGCTTTACAGAAGAGTAAATTAGTGAAAATTGATCATGATTTTATCTTGGGATCCCCAAATCGAGTTTTCAGTTCCCATTTTTTTTGGCTATGACCTTGGCTGTGCAGTTGACTTTACAACTGCTTCCCTTAGTCTGATCTGAAAGAGTTTGTAGCTAAATAGCCAATTTCCTAATGTGAATTTACAGTGGTCCAAGCCATTGACCTCAATCTTATATTGCAATGTTGAAAACTGACGGGACATACCTGGATATTGAAAAATGTTGGTCATAACCTTCATTGATTATCAGAGGAATAATAAAAAATGAGCTGGAGGTTGAGAAGGAAAATATACAAATTGTGGAGTGGTGAGGGCAGTACTGTTGGGAAAACTTTGTAAAGAACTTGAAATACTGTGAGAGGAGGATGTACCAAAGGAGAAGAGTGGAAAAGAATACATCCCCTTCATTACTCAGAAGAAACTTCACAAAAAAAGCCCTCCCCAAGATTATAGACAGAGTAGTTCATATAGATCTGGGCCAAAAGGATGTGTCTAGATTTTTGGAATTTTTTTGTTCAAAGAGCTGTACAGTCATTCTTTTACTGCAGGATTCAGTCTTTTACTCAACCATTTGTTCTAATTGCAGAAAGTCTTAGCCCAGACAAGGTGTTCTGAGCAGGAAAAAATCAGACATACTATAATTCAAGTAAAAGAGAGGGAAAAGTTTAAAAAAATAAGACACCTTGCATCATCATAACTCTATTGCAAATAATTCACAAGTAGAGAGGTAGATTTTTTCATATTAACAAAAGAAAGCAGATAAAATCACGGACCTTGACCTACATGACAGGTAAACCTCAATCTGATCTTCCTCATAGATGAGATCACCAAAAGCCAGCTGGAACTAGGGTAGTCTCAGCCTTACCCCCAGAGCACAGACTGTGGATCTTCACCACATCATCCACCCCATGACTTCTGGTTCACTCACAGCTTGGCTCTCATCTTGATTTTGCTGTTTTTCTCTTCTTGCCTCCAGGACCTTGGACTTTGCATGTCCCTAATTTCCTCTGCCTTTGAGGAAATCCTCCCAGTTCTGCACTCTTGAGTGAGAGCTAGTAAAAACCCCCCTGGTCTGGCTGTCAACCAGCATGAACCAACAACCAGTTCTATGTAGTGTCCTAGAACCAAACAACTTGGCACTGTTGTTAAGTGATTTTTCCTGTAACTAAACTAGGTATATAATATTCTGTGCTATACAATATATGCTGATTATTAACTTAGAACATTTTTCCACTGTAAACCTTTTGTTTTTAAAGTATCAGTCTTGCCTATTAAGTTATAATCAGAACAGACTGTCTTCTATGTGTGTGGAGATGAAATGATTGCTCGTTTCTTAGCAGTTCTTGTCCAGAAGCTTAAAAGCTGAATTATGGGCAATTGTGAAATTTATGTACCTTTCCGGGGGGGTACTACAGGCCTTTTAGCTGGTGAGGTATAATTTTCACTTGATGGCAGGAATACTGACAGATACATGTCTATTTCTGCTTTTAAATAGACCATTTATGGAATACAAAAGAAATAATTTAGAAAAAAAAGACAAAGAAATCACTGGGTAGAGGCTGGGTGTACTGGAAAAAAAGCTATAACCTTAGAAAGCAAATGAATATAAAATATTTTTATCCCAATGACTAACTTTCTTCTTGATTTGAAAGAGGCTTGAAGAAAGCAGCATCTGAATTAGAAATTAAATGCTAATTATTTGGGGGGTGTGTGGGGGAGTCTTGGCTCAAAATGTGTTTATCATATTCTGTAATGGGTGTGGGTGGCCACACTGTAAATACCTCTGTTAAAATTATACATCACATGGGAAGAGTAAACTTATGGATTAGTGCATTTTGATTTTTAGACCCAGGCCAGTGTCACCACCGTGCCTTATGATCCTGAATACTTTCTGTTTTATTTGGTCTCTGGTGTAGAATGTACTCATTATTGCTTCTGCAATGTAATTTACACTTGCTAACTTGCTACTCATTGACCTTTTAAGACAACAGAAGATAAATAATGGGCTTAGTGAATCCCTGGAGCACCTTCATAAATTTTTGGCAAAATAGCCCTAATGATCCATGTTTTTATAAGCTTTGGATTTGCATAGCATTAGTTAACAATGCTGATGTCCAGTAAATGATGAGCACTAAGTGCTGAGAGGAGCACCTTCTCCCATGCACCCATATCATATGCTTGGTGATAGTAACCATTTGCACAGAGGGGTGAGTACATCTGAAATCCTTAAAAAGAGACATTAAATAAAGAGGAACTGCCTGACTTCAGGAACCTGCACAGATATATATAGCAGCACAAAACTGGTCTATTATTCTAGTCAATGGCATGGCTCATTCCTAAAGTTGTACTTTCCTGGATACTTTGAATGAGAATGATACCTCTAATAGCAATCTAACACGATAGTAAATGTCCACTTAAACCGTAATGTAAGGATTTAGTACTTAGATTTAGGAAAGTAAATCTCTCTCTGTATGAGAAAGACCAAGATGTGAAGGCATCTGGATCAAGCCCAGAACACTACCAAAGAGAAAAAAACCCCATAGAATGGCAAAAAGCTCTTTAAACAATATGGATGATAACACATATATTCTTGTAATGAGGAAGGAGAATAAAATGCAAATTCACCCAAGATTTAATAGATTTATTAGGAGAATGCATCAGATTTGAGAGCTTTGAGACTTGGCAAGGAAACCCTGAGACTCTGTAGATGGATTTGGAAGGGTCTCTTCTGAACGAGATTTTGACTGTCACGTGTATCAGAACAACTCACTGCTCTTTTTGTAGGCCCAACACCCTGTGCTGTGGTCTGGTAAGTTGTCACAAGTATGGATGATATGGGAGACACCCAAGCAATACCCTTATTGTATGGGCAGGTCTATGAGCATTTTCTATACACCTGAGAAAATATCTTGTAAGCAACAATCTTTAACTAATGCTTACATTTTACTTCCTTTATCAGTGATTGGTTCTGTAATTTCTGATAAGGGTACATTTTATGAGACAGCAAAAGTTAGTCAATATATATACTGTCTTTGGAAAAATACATATATAGCAATGTACCACTAATCATTATACCATTGATTATAGTGATAGCATGGAAATCACAGAGCCAGAAAATTCCTCCATGTTGAAAGATTTGGATTTTACAAACAGGGTCGAGGCAGCCTTGCCTCTACTCAAGAAATCCTATACCTGAGCAGCTCAAGTGTCCCACAGAAATATCATACACTGCATTGTGAAGAAGATTGCTTTTGACTTGGTCAAAAGTGGTGGAAAATTGATGCTTCAGAAAGAATTGTTATACTTGGAAGACACTTCAGAAAAGACGATCTATCTGAAATAAAAGGAAGTAAATAGCCAAGGGATGGTAATAAGTAATTCTTATGGAAAGTATAAGACGTAACTGAAGTATTTGCACTGAGAAAGTTGGTGGAAAAATAGACAAAACAAGTAAAGAGAGATCTTGGAACCTGTATTTCCTTTTCCCCTTTTTCCTTTCCCCTTCCCTCATGCCACAGTTTTTCCATTTTTTTGCCATTTTATCCCATCTTTTCTTTTTTTCCCCTTTCCCTCCCAATGGAGCCTTCTGAGACTACTTTTAAGTCTAAGAAAATGAACCAGCCCAAGAGAGAGCATCAGTGACAGAGAAAATGTTATGAAGGAAAAAGGTATGATGAAACTTATTATGAAAGGCCAGGGAAACAGACCATAATACCTGAGTGCCACAAAATTCATGAAGGAAAAGAGGTTTGGAGGTTATAATATGAGGGTGGAAAATGAATGAGATAAAAAGAGAAATGGAGGGAAAATTTATGATGGATGGATTTAATAACAAGAAGGCACAGTGTATATGACAGGTAGGCACATGTAGCATGCAAGACTGCCTCTCTGAGCTTCCACCTGGAAGACTAGACATATGGCTAAGAATATTAGTAGGTAATATTAAGAATACTAAGAAATTAAGATTAGTAGGACAGAATAATCTATGACATGAAGGGCTAAATTATATATATCTGGTATCAAAATATTGCCCATTTCTTTCATGTTAATTAGAGACTTTTGTAGGAATTAAACAATAGCCAGTATGAGAAAAAAATTATCAGGGTAGGATATGACATTCCCACTTAAATAGTTTCTGTGCTCTAGACCTTTGGGGTGTAATATGGCAGCAAAACTTTCTAGAACAAGTCTTCCTTTTTGTCTGTCAAGTATCTAGCACAACAGAGTTTTAGTCTTTACTGTGGCATTTAGGTCCTGCTTTAATACTGCTATTAACAAAAGAGAGTAAGAAATGGGTAAAATCACAGAAACATAGAATGCCTTGGGTTAGAAGGGACCTCTAAAGGTCATGTAGTCCAACCTCTCTGTGGTAAGGAGGGTCATCCTCAACTAAGATCAGGTTGCTCAGGGCCTCATCAAGCCTGACCTTGAATGACTCCAGGGATGGGGCTTCCACCACCTCCCTGGGCAACCTGTTCCAGTGTTTCACCACCCTCATAGTAAAGAACTTCTTTCTAATGTCCAGTCTAATCTAGTTTGCCCCTTGTCCTATCACTACATTCCCTTGTAAACAGTCCCTCCCCAGCTTTCCTATAACTCCCTTCAGGTACTGGAAGGCCTCTATAAGGCTTTCCCTTCTCCAGGCAGAATAACTCCAACTCCCTTAGCCTGTCCTTATAGGTGAGGTGTTCCAGCCATCTGATCATTTTCATGGTCCTCCTCTGGACCTGCTCCATCAGGTCACAAATAGCACACAGCAATTTGCTGAAATAGATTTTTAAATTCCTTTTATGTTACATGTACTAACATCCTCCATATTTATTGCTAACCTTTTTCACTAAGCTTTGCTATTATTAGTCTGGCTGGCTGGTATTTATAATGGCGGGACAGACTCTGGTGCATCAATTGCATTATAACTTTCAGGGACACTTCTAACCAACAGCTAAATGTGAGCAGTAAAAGCTGACCAAGCAGATGAAAGGTTCCTATAATTGCTATAATTATGCAGAAGATTTAGAATAAAACATTCTTCCCTGCCCCCCTTTTAGCTTTGAAAATTCATTGTCTAGGAAAATGAAAAGGAATTGTTCAATGGTGGGGTTACTCTCTTCAGACTTTGATGCTTTTGATTGGAAGTTAAAGCCACAGTGATTACAAAGTGGATATAGTAGCTAATTATAATGCTTGTTCTCGTGGTAATATATAATAATAACGTACCTCATTTATATAACTTCTTTTGTGTTATACGATTAGAGGAGGTGGGGAAACACAGCCTAGTTATAACTCTTTAAAAGTTACTGATGGAATAAAGCTAGAGCTGATAAAACTAAAATCCTATCACAGCACTGAAATAAAAGCTGTGGCAGAGAGGAAGGACCCTTTAAGAACCTTTTATGACCATGGAGCATTGAAGGTCACAATGAAAGATGTTTGCAGAAGCAAAATATAAGGAGGTCCTGCTGTAGCCCCCAGGGATTACAGCCCCTTGTTCAGCCTCAGCAGGCAAATGGCGATGCAAGAGGTCATTAATTCATTGCAATATGTGGAACACGAGTACATTTTCAACTTTCTGATATTAAAATTCATGTCACAAAGGTTGCTAGAGAATTTCAGGCTTTTATGCAGCCCATAGTCATGGAGATGAAACTGCATTTGCAACTGTGTGGGGTGGTGTACTACACTGTTTTTATTAAAGACTCATCTCTGGGGTGCATTGCTGTAGGTTGAGCTTCCCTGGCATAGTAAGAGCTAAGGTCTGTTGGCTGTTCCAGATAGAAACACATCTTTATGCAGAGTTCTTTTTGTTGAATGGGGAAACATCCAGCACACAGCCTGAGACATGCAACATCTTTCTGCTCTGCTTACACAGCAAGAATTTAGAGAGAGGGTGTCAGAATTGCAGTATTTTAATATCTTCAGTGGTCAAAAACATGGCAAAGATCCCCCAAGGATTTACAAAACATAAGGGAACTGGTCGTCACTACCTAGTGAAACCATTGAGAATTAGTTGCTTAAATTCTGTCTACAACTTGAGAAAATATTTGTGAATTCCACCCTTACACTTAGATAGCAAAACAGTATTGAAAATCCATTCCTAGTGTGTTCCTACTACAGCTGTGGATCAATGAAATGTAGTTAAATTATGGAGAAATGGCCAAATTTTACTCTCAGAGGGGTCAGTATCAATCTAAGTTTTAGTGTTGTTTTCAGTTTACATGGACAAGACAGAAAGCAGAATTTTACCAATATTAGGTCATGCATAAATAAAACAAATAAAGCAAATTATAACCAAGGAGAAGTAATCTAATAAGAAATAGATGCTAAGAGATATCTAATAAAAATATATTCACAAAGCTATAGATAGGAGGGTTCTGAAATATGTTAAAATATATGGGAACCAACTTTATTGCTATTTAACATCACCAGAATGAACAGCCTGCTGGGACAACAGGCATTTTTCATGATGCTTCGGACCAAATAGTTCCTGGCTTATGGTGTTAGGCTAAGACTGAATTTAGCAATTGTAGTTTAAACATACAATATAAAAATGTGGAATTGATGGCACTACTACCATTGTCATCAGTAGTGTCACAAAGCCACACAAAACTGGAAGGTATTTTGAATCTGTGGACCCACAAAAATAGTAGCTCTGGGTTTTTTGTGTAGTCTTTGCAAGTGTCTCTGCTTCTGCCTTCTAAGAAGTCATCTGTTGTTAAGCCGATTATCCTGCCTCTTCAAGACAGGCAGAGAACTCCCAGTGATTTCACTGGCTTAGAAATCTCCTTTAGCTGTAGACAAGAGTAGAAGCAACATGGCAACGAGATGGTTGCAAGTAGAATGTAATGAAGTGACACAGCTAATGATGCAGAGAATGTCTGTGGCCACAAGGCCATCTTTTAAAAAATGATTAGCTACTCTGTTCTATTCTATTTGTTTTTTACACTGCAGCTGTCAACTTTGCATCAGAGCCCTAGTGATTTCCATGACAGATAGTCTGTGCAACACCAAAAGACTTGCTTTTTATGCTGCCTTTTATGCATTCTTGCACATTTTATTCTGTCTTCAGGGCAGTATATTTGTCACCTTTATCCTGCAATCATTCAGTAGGTAATTATTACCCTAGAACAATGAAAAACTCATCCAGCAACACTCACAAGTTTGCTGATGTTAACAGAGAGTTTTGTCAGCCTTTATTGTGCTCACCTGCAGGTGCCTACTGAGCCTTGGAGCTGTGGTGCTTTTTTGATGCCTTATAATTATCATAGCATGTGAGAGAACAGAAATATTTCTCCTCTGGATATTTTTTTTAAAGTATTAATAGAATAGGTATATAGCTTTCAGAAGGAACTATTTATTGCTTCATGAGTTGAGTGATCTCAGCTGATCTGCTGAGTGAAAAGCTTTCATGTAGTTAATAGAGGATATCTAATGTCTCTGATTTGGGTCCTCTCTCAATTCTACAATTGTCTTTCAGCTGAAAGATTCCATTCTATATAGCTTAATGCAGTGTGCTCTGGAACCATTTCACTAGCCAGGATTGGTATTTTCTCCTGGACTATAGCAGTGCTTTGTTTGCAAGAAAAAAATAAAAAAGGACTTTTAGGGTTAATGATAAGTATACAACTTCTGCTTGCATTTTTCTTTATTGCCTTTCATGAGCAGACTAACAAGACTTGTTACAAATATTATGATGCTTGATCATTATTTTGTCTGGTGATTTTTTCTCATTGGCCTGTCTATGGGACATCTCACCCTGATGATGATGTTCCTTCTTTTAAAGCAGTTTCTTTTAGAGTAATTTAGTTTGGGCACTATTATAGCTAACTAACTGTAATTCAGATTTTTTTTCCACATTTTGAAGTCAGACACACCAATATTACATACACAGTTCCTCAGCTCTGCTCACTCTTGATATACAGAACCTGCACACCTGAGACTGGCATTCTTCTGGACTACTATTGTCAATCATAAATTTAAGTGTCTCAGCCTTCCCTCTTGTTTGGAAAATTTAGAAAATTCATTCAATTTAAATTTATCAAAGAAAAGGTTTAGAGGCACCCTAATTATAGTCTGTAAGTACTTTGACAGGGAGGAAACTAATGAAAGTATAGAATCTTGAATTGATCAGAGAAGGGCATTGAGTGGTTGAAAGATAAAAAGATTCAGGCTAAAAAGCAAAGTGCACATATTCCACAGTGACATGATGAGCAACTGTGGGATTACATTACCCGTGGAATCAGTGTACTCTTCATGCATGACATTTTTTTTTCCTTTTTTTTTTTTAAACACTGTATATGTCAGACATATGGATACAGAGCAAAGAATACTGAAAATTCCATGTCTCGAGTTGCTCAGGAGACTCAGTTGTGTAAATTAATGTCTTTAAAGGCTGAAGGGCCTTCCCTCAGTTTTCATCATTATAACCTGATAGTGAGTTTCATACATGACCTTTGAGAAAATAAATAAGTCAACCAAACCAGGTCCAAACAGAACTGTGGTACAGAGTGAACTGCCTTCTTTTTCTTTTCCATTCTAGAAATCAGCATTGCCAATGTTTATTTCTACATCAGTGGAAGATTTAGATTTGTTCCTTTGTGACTTCTGTTGATTAAGAAAATTACATTTTATGCATTACATTTTCATTACTTAATATTAAGAATTTCTTTTGTTTAATATCAAAACACTTCACATTTAACACTTTCCAGTTTGTAATTTTGTTTAAATATCTTGGCTGCTGCCAACAATGTTTGAAAATTACACAGGGCTTTCAAACAACTTGCTACATTTACAATTGCTATATTTAACCAGTCATCTAACTTTATTGGATATATTTAGTTTTTCACTAATGGCTTGTAGCTGGGACTGATGCTACTTTCATTCAGTACTTCAACTGTTGTGAGGCAATGACTGTTGTAAATGTTGTCTGGTCCAGACATATCACTGTATCTAGATTAGTGATTTGGTTTGTAGTGAATTCCTTGAATGTCTCTATTGTGCACTGATTCTGTTTGCAGAATAATTTTGGTGCATGTAAACTTAACTCCCTTCAAAGGAAAATAGTCCCATATCTTTTCTTCAGATACCACCTAATGTGTTCCAGTGCCAGTGAAGACAGAAAGTCCAAACCAAGGATGTTTTGAAGCTATCTGAATGGCAGATGGGAACATTTGCTCCAAGGCACTGAAAAAAACGCCGATTTGACATTCCACCCCAAAATGCATAGTCTGGATGCAGGGTCTTGAACACCAACTGTTTTGTTCTATAGACACGTCACTCTTGTGTTAAATCACTTATTCATTTAGACATGCTCTCTGATCGCTGTATTGTAGGCTTGCTTCTGATTCTCGTGCTGTCAGTGAGAGCATCAACCTCCTGGTTTAAAAGCTGCTTTCTGCACCATCTTGCAAAAGACACAGCTTGTCTAATTTTAAACAAGAAATAACAGTTCTGATTGAGGACATGTTTGTTTCAGTAACCTTGCTTCTGAAAATTTATTCTTTAAATTGAGGAAAGAGCTGAGCTGAACTGAAGACAGAAAGAGACAAGACAAGTTCTTCACTTTTATGAAAAATTTGTTAAAGCTATTTTAATTTTAAATCAGTTAAAGTTTCCCCAAAAGAATGCTACACTTACAATAATCTGAAATTCTCTTCAGCAACCAAATTATGGATTGCATTTTATTGTCTTAACATACATCATCTGGCAAGATAGCAGCTTTCAATTTGATTGTTAATTATTCTTCTATATACATATGATATTTGAGCTATTTTAGAGCTTGATTCCTCTTTGCAATTAGATGTGGTGGTCAGAATGCCCTTTATATTCTTGCCTCCAAGTATTTGGCTAGTTCTCTAGCTCAGCATTAAAGATCTCTAGCTATGTCCCTGTCTTTTTTCCATTCTTGGGTTTCAAACTGTTTACTGATCTGTTTGATGCCTCCATATCATTTATCAGTTGGCAATTTTTATTTTCTGCTAACTATTCCTTAGACTCTTTTATTTCCATTTCTGAACTTTCTTGTATGCTATACTGACTCAACTGAAATACAACTTTTCTTTTAGGCAACTCTATTTTAAAATTTTAATTATACATTTTCTTTTTTACTTTCTTTCTTTCCAGTAATCTATCATATAATTTTACGACCTTCTATTTTTAAAAGACTGATGGCTTCATATGGAAACCATAAAAATTATGTAATATACTTGAGCTCGTGACAACAGGCTTATATGTAGAGTGAAGTATGCTGATTTTCTACCTCCTCAGTAATATATGCAATTAATCTGATACATACCATGAAATCCGTCTTGTTGCAGGTCTAAGCAAACTATTTGCACTGCTACTGATGTGACCTCCATCAGTTTACCATTTAATTACACTATTCTTGATTCCTCTCCAGGTAATAGATGGGTCTTTTTCTGGATAAGCACTGTTTGTCTTAAGACTAGTTGTGATCTCAACCCCCAAACCCTGTATCCAAGCACCAGCAAATGTAGGGGCAAAGCCCATCTATCACTTTCCCATTTTGCTTTTTTTTTGTCTACACTCCTTTGATCAGAATTATAGTCACTTCAGAAGGCTTGAAATTCAAACAGGATTTAGACCTCCAAGCTTTCATCTTTTTAAGCCAAAACCTCACTGCTCATTATCAGTAGGAGGAATTCTGTTGGGTTTTTAATGTGTGTGATTTTTAAACAAGGGATACACCTTAGACAAAATAATTGTTTTAGTAATAGAAAATTTGAAAAACTCTAAAGAAACCAAAATCAACTTTGATTTCAGGATTTGCAGCATAGCTCTGTAAAGATTTGAACTGGTGAATCATTCCTAAAGGGAAATATTCACTTCATACTGTTCCACTTCTTTGAACAATTTGCAGGTTTGAAATCATGCACTTTGTTAAGTATTGCTTTTGTCACAATTATATTTGTCTTTTTGTTCTCTATGCATTTCAAATACAACAGAACAAAACATAAAAATATTAAAATGACCTACAATGTATGCCATATTTTTTACTTTCTTTTCCTTTATCACAAATAATTGAATAATCACTGTGCAACAGTCACAAGGTGGAAAGGCTTTCAATTTCTGAGTTTTACTCTATATCCTTTAAACTGAAACTGGTGTGAAACATTATGAGTCACCATGTCTTTGACCCTGAGATCCGCTGAAAATGATGGTCTCTAGGTAGTGTTTAACATCTTCACTATAATTTAAATAGTGGTAAATTGTCAGAAAGAATATGTTTCACAGTGGAAATGAAATGGGCAACATAATGCTTTTCTTTAAAGATTTCGTATCTATTAAATTTCCCGTCCCAAACTTCCAAGTCAAGACAGTTCACATCTTGTGCCTCCAGACCACACTGCAGATCGCCATTACTTAACTACACAAGGTATCTCTTCTCTTTACAACTAACTGTAGAATTGTCTATAGGTGATGGTATACTGAACAAATATTTCAATATTATGTTGAAATAGCTGGCATTCTGGAGTCTATCTTGAGGGTTTTTTTGAAGTCCCTGCTTTTCTGATATTTTGACAAGACATCATCTGGAAAACATTCTCCCTGAAAATGTTTCAAAGATTGGCATTGAAAACTTCAGAGCACTTTAAGGTCAGCTTTGAAAAATTATGGAGACATTTTCTCAAATTAGTACTTGCTTGGCTATGCTCTGGAAAAGACAGCTTTCTCAGGTCTTTTCAGTCTTCAGTCCTTCGCTAGCTTGTAGGAGAGCAAACAGGGTTTCACTAAAATGTTTCTGTCACTTTCTGATCAAACATGAAGAAGTGATCAGTGCTCAAAGGGAGACATCTATGGTATTAATGTTTCATTCTCTTTTAGTCAGATAAGAAGTGAAATCTTGCCTTTCCATAGAAGGCAGTTTAGCAAATGGCAATCATCATTGCATCATACAAACAATTGAGAAGGATTAGAGAAAGACACTAATTGGATCAATATAATCCAATTACTCTTTTATTAATTAGAAAATGAACCAGATACAGATTCTTTACATCTTCCATGTAATCCTATCTTTTATGTTCAATGTTATGCAATTTTAATCAACAATGCTTGATATTTCTATGGACTCTTTCAGTAAGGTTGCTAAGCACTGAATCAGTCTTTCATGTAAAATGGCAAAAAAAAAAGTATAATCAAAAATTTCCCACTATAAAAATTGTAATTTTAATGTTTTGAATTTTTTCTAAAATATTTGAGGCAAATACATATTCTATGTTGTAAATTATTTTTATCCTTCAATCTATGCTTCAATTAATACATGTTTTTTGGTTAATATGTGCTAGTGGCCACTTTCTGACTGTGCTGTAAATATTAACCAGCTGCAAAATATTAAAATGCAAATGCCTCTGATGCTATGGTTACAAAATAACACCATATTCAGAGTTGTGAAAGCTAATCATAGAATCACAGAACATTAGAGGTTGGAAGGGACCTCGAAAGATCATCTAGTCCAACTCCCAAGTTAGAGCAGGATCACCTAGATCAGGTCACACAGGAACGCGTCCAGGCAGGTTTTGAATGTCTCCAGAGAAGGAGACTCCACAACCCCTCTGGGAAGCCTGTCCCAGTGCTCTGTCACCCTCACTGTGAAAGAGTTTTTCCTTATGTTTACCCAAAACCTCCTGTGCTCCAGCCTGTACCCACTACCCCTTGTCCTGTCACTGGATGTCATTGAGAAGAGCCTGGCTCCATCCTCCCAACACTTGCCCTTTACATATTTATAGACATTAATGAGGTCCCCCCTCAGTCTCCTTTTCTCCAGGCTAAAAAGACACAGCTCTCTCAACCTTTCCTCATAAGGGAGATGCTCCACTCCCTTAATCATCTTAGTGGCTCTGCGCTGGACTCTCTCCAGTAGCTCCCTATCTTTCTTGAACTGGGGTGCCCAGAACTGGATAACGTACTGCAGGTGGGGCCTCACCAGTGCAGAGGGGAAGGATGACCTTACTCGACCTGCTGGCCACACTCTTCTTAATGCATCCCAGGATGCCACTGGCCTTCTTGGCTGTGAGGGCGCATTGTTGGCTCATGGTCATCCTCTTGTTCACCATGATTCCTAGATCTTTTTCCCCAGAGCTGCTCTCCAACAGATCAGCCCCCAGCCTGTACTGATACATGGGGTTGTTCTTCCCAAGATGCAGTACTTTACACTTTCCCTTTTTGAACTTCATTTCCAGCCTGTCCAGGTCATGCTGGATGGCAGCACACAGCCTTCTGGCATGTCAGCCACTCCTCTCAGTTTTATATCATCAGGAAACTTGCTGAGGTTTCCCTCTATCCCTTTGTCCAAATCATTGATGAATATATTGAAAAGGACTAGACCCAGGAGTGACCCCTGGGGAACACCACTACCCACAGGCCTCCAACTAGACTCTGCTGCACTGACCACAACTCTCTGGGCTCTGTCCTTCAGCCAGTTTCCAATCCATATCACCACACAGCCATCCATGCCACACTTAAGCTTGGCTGTGAGGGTATCATGGGAGACAGTATCGAAAGCTTTGCTGAAGTCGAGATATTCCACATCCACTGCCCTCCCTACATCTATCCATCTAGTTGTGCCATCATAAAAAGCTATTAGATTAGTCAAGCATTACTTCCCTTTGTTGATTCCATGTTGACTACTTGTGATAAGTCTCCTTTCCTCAACATGCTTTGAGATGGTGGCAAGAACAAGCTGTTCCATCACCTTTCCAGGAATGGAGGTGAGGCT
>JANIJG010018630.1:27155-41355 GCA_024611175.1 Megaceryle torquata
GGCACCATTGCAGGGGAGGTTGGCCGGGGCTCTGAGCACCCTGCTCTGGTTGCAGATGGCCCTGCTCCCTGCAGGGGCCTTGCACTAAATGACCCTTATCGGTCCCTTGCCACCCAAACCAGCCTGTGATTCTCTGAGAAATAGATGCTGAAAGTCCGTGGACCAACAAGGGCTTTTCTCATCATCTCATCTCTATCTTGTGCTCCTTTCCCAGATCTCCTTTGTGTTCCCTGAACGTGACAGAGCCGAGTCACTCCAGCCACGTGCGCTCTCCTCCGGTTACGTGGCTTTTCCTAATTTAGGGGCTCTGACCCCACAGGGTGATGGGGGGGGTGGTGAAAATTGCCAGAGTGACAGGTCGTTTTCCTGGTGACATTAGCAAGGCGGGTTATGCTGGTGAGCAGTTACTTAGCGCTCAGTTTTATTGGGCAGAGCTGTATTTAACAAGAGCGAGCTGTCAGGGGAGGGGTTGACCTTGTAACAACCATGAAATCAATCAATACACAGAAGAGCTTTCTGGTGTATCGGGTGCTGTTTGGTTTAGAGCTACATGAAGGCATCTTACTTTTTGGAGAGGGGCAATGAGTGTTTAAAAATAAAAATACATGAAGTCATGTCACGGGGCTGGTAACACCGTTTTCTTCGTGCAAAGGGAAAGTTGATCAAATCTTTGATCTCCGAAGTGCCTCCAGAAGATAAAAGTGGATGAACTATAAATTCCCAGAAGGAAGGAGATGTGCTTTCCACTTGAGGCCTCACTAATATTGGTCTGGAATTAATTTGATGAACTTTCAAGTCCTTTCACACATGCGGCGAAAGACCAAAGAGATCCAAGTGTGGAAGCCGTGGCTGGAGGGAGGTTGCTCAGGCCCCTTCCATGGCTGTTTGAGTCCTGCTCGTCTCGGTACCAACGGTGGGATGGCTTTGATGATTTAGAAATGTCAAAGATAAGACGGTTCCTTTCCTGCATGTTTGGGGTTTTGTTTTCTTTTAGGAAAATTTGCTTGTCTTTTGCTGTGAAAAAGGCGGTTTTGAGGCAGGTCAGAGCCGTTCCCGTGGGGCCAGGGGAAGGAGGTGGCCGTGCCCAGAGCACAGAGCCACAGGGGTGGGATGTGGGAGGCCACAAGTGGCGAAGCTGCTTCGGCACCTCTTTGTTTCTTGCAGAAAAACCCCGAGAACACTCGCGTGCAATCCTGCAAAGCTATCGGCTGGATCCTCTCGCTTCCAACCGTGACTCGCAGGATTTCAAGGCCTCCTCCCCGGAGGGCTCTGGCTTCAGTCTTCCCTCCCTCTCGTCATGTTTTATGGTCATGTTTGCTTAACGTTTGTTTGTGTCCCTCCACGCACAGCGCCCTGGAACCAATTAACCCAGCCGAGGTCATGTCCCGGGCCGCGGTGCCTGCCCGGCTCCTCTCTCAGCTCGCTGGCTGTCCAGCCTTGCTCTGCAGGGCTCGCCCCGCCACGGGCAGATGGCTTTAATGGGTGGCTGATGTCCCAGTCCTGAGGAGCACAGATCATCTTTCAAGCCGCCTTCCTGTCCCCGCCACCGAAACCAACGTTTGTGCAGCTTTCAAAACGCGGGTTATTCCCTTTACGGCTCCGTTTTACGCCGTTCCTAGCAGCTCCACCTGCCGCCTCCTTCCCTTCGGCCCGCTCAGAGCATGACCCTCTCCGACGACTCTCGTTCGTCTGTCTCTTTTCCCCCTCCTTCCTTTTTTTTTCTCCTGGTGTATTTACGCTGCCGTGGAACCGCTGTTGCTCCCAGATTAACAAATCATTCCGGAGCTGGTAATTAGCAACAGTTGTGCTAAAAGGAACCATCAAGAATGTTAAATTAGTCCACTTTTAAATAAACTGTGTATGAAATGTTAGATCTCTATTCCCAGAGCACCAGTAAAAACGCTGCTGGCTCTTTGCTAACAAAGCCAAAATATGGGAGTAGCATGGTTGTGACTACAGAGACAATTCCGTGCTCTGGAGGTTATAAATAATGACAGAGCATTTACAAAGCAGATGTCAATAGGACTCTTTAAAAAACATTGTTTAAAAAAAAAAAAAAAAGAAAAACAAACCCAAAAAACAACACGACCCAACAAACTAGTTTCTTTTTCTCCTGCTTTCATCTCTGTTCCCAGTTAGATCCCCGCCGGGCTGCTTTCCTGGTTTGTTTGGTTATTGCTTTTTGGGTTGGGGTTGGGTGAGGGTTTTTTTGTGTGTGTGTTGGGATTTTTCTTTTATTATTTTTTTCCTTCCTAGATTTTTTTTTTTTTTTTGTATTGAGCTTGGTGAGAAACACAAGTGATTGTTATCCATTCTTTGATTCAGAGCATGGCAGCTGGGAAGAGGCTGAGCAGATGGCTGTCCTTAAGCTGACAACAATTTGGTTCCTACTACTTTGGCAGTCCTTGCCGCCAAGGAAAGTCCTTGAGGAGCGCTCGCGGGTTTCAGCGCCGCAAACGGCTTCTTGGGGAAAGGAAAACGAAATTCGGGGGAGAGCAGAAGCTCTTCTCCATCCCTCCTTCTACCTGGAGCTTTGGAAGCGATGCGCTGACTACGCGGGTCCAGCGTTTCACCCTGTTAGGATTTGCTGGGTGGGTTTAGGGTGGGTTAGCAGGTGGGAGATGCCAGAGCCAGGCTGGGGTTCCCTGGCTCCCTCCATCCTCCCAGGCAGCCCCTGGTCCTGCAGGTGCCGGGTCCCAGCCGTCCCCCCTCCCACCCCGTTAGCACTGACGATGCAATACAGCTTTTTGTTGTTGTTGTTGTTTGTTTTTATTTTTTACATCTCCAGATCACAATAGTGACTCTTCCTGCTGGCTTCCTCTCCTCTGGAAAGGGCAGGTTCATCCCCCTGCCTCCAGAACAATGGGTCCCTTTGTGTCAGCCCAGTCCAATTCCCCAAAGCCGAGGCATTCCCAGAAACGCAGATGCATGTGGGGCGATAGAGCCTCATTGTGCTCCGAAACCATGGTGATGAGCACTCCCTAAATACAGAGCATTTCCTGAGCGCGGGAGAGCGGCCGAGAGGGAAGGCTCACCACAAAGTGCTCGCACTTACTGATTCACCCCCCTGAATTTCTCTGCCATTTCCCCCAAAACGGGGGAAGGGGGGGATTAGGGTGGTGCTTGGATCTTTGTGGGCATTCACCATCCCTCTCCTGGGACGCTGCTGTTGGGATTTGTTGTTACTGAGGTAGAAATCAAGAGCACAGCTCATTCCCAGATCCTTACCTATGGGTGACGCCTGCGCTCGTGATATCCGTGTAAGGTCTGAGACCTCGGGCACTTCTCAGCCATGAAGATAGTCTGATAAATAGAGAGGTAACTTAATTTCAGCCCGCGGTCCTGTCTCTGCACTCATTTCTAACCCATGTTTCCACTGTGACTGGTCCAGAGAAGCTTTGCAGCTGGGAAAAAGCCCCAGAATGACGTTCGGGTCCTGGTTTCAGCTCTGTCACTGCACTGGTAGGTCAGTAGCATGTCACTCCTGGAAACCAGCAAAGGTGCAGATGTGATAGTACAGGGCATCTTCTTCCTCTAGGTATAACTTTTAAGAGAATATATTTTTAGACAGCTAAAATATTTTCAGTGTAAACTTTGGTTCAAACTAATCTGAATTCACTTTTTTTTTAATACTGAAAATGCTTTGGGGTCACGTCCTCGGCAGTGTCCTCTGGGGATCTTTGCTGAAGCCTGTCTTGGGAAGCTATGGGCGGTTGTTTGTCACCAGCAGCAGGCTGTGGTACATACCCAAGCAAGTTATAATTTGAGGGAAGCTCCACGTAAGCCTGAGCGTGCTGGGAAAGCATCAGTGACAAAAAGGAACGAGGGTCTGAAAGCTGATGGAGCCCAGAATTCTTTGCTGAACTCTGGTGCATTGCTGCCCCGATGGGATATTAAATATTAAAAGCAATTAACTTGCTGGGAGACGTACAAGCCTAATTGTGTGGTGGCCGTGATGGGGAATCGTTCTGGGTCACAGTGGTCAATGTGTTCTGATCCATACACAGCCTCAGTTTACCTCCCGTCGTCTTCACCTGGATCTGGATTGTTGCAAAAGAAACCCCACTTTATTATCCTTACTATTTCTAAAGCCATGGTCGGGTGCCATTGATTTGTTCCATGCCCAGAGCTGCTTTGGGGTGTGTTTGTCTTTCCCTGGTACCTCCCGGCTGGTTCTGATAAGGTGGGGGGGTGGCTGCTGGAAGATTTGGAGATGCTGAGGATGGTCAGAAGCCTAAGAAGGAATTCTCCGGTGGGAATCCCACTTTGGCTGTGTTTTCAGATACTTGTGCTGATTCCAGTTTGGGGCGGCGGGGGGGATTTCAGAGCTGTGCTGATGGATCCTCAGCACGTAGCTCACGGTGTGTGCTTCGGGAGGCTGCGCTGGAACTGGACTTGGAGGCTTTGTTTTCTTCCAGCTGCATGTTAAACAGGGACCAACGTTATGAGAAGCGACTGGTGATCCTGTATGAATTGCCCTTCTGAAAGCCGGGGCTTTTCAGAGCGCCTCGGGTCAAATACTGAAGTTGAGGAATCTCAGATAGTTTCTTCTGTTACAAAACATGGCCAGGACTAAGGAGAGGAGAACAGATGTTCCAGCCAGGCAGGAATGCGATTGCATCTGAACTCTGTGTGCATCTGAACTATGGATGCCACGCACCGAGCACTGGAAATGCTGAACTCCACGAGTAGCTGGTGAGTCCATTCCCACAGTATCAGAGGCTCTATTGTCTGTCTGTCGTGCTGAAGAATTTGCAGCTGAGCTTTGATTTCTGTGAATAAACTGGCTCCTCTGGCCACGTCCACGCAGTATTTTGCAGGCAGATGCCAGGTTGCTTAGCACGTGCTCCAATCCCCTCTGGTCGCAGATCAGCTCTGGCACCAAAGCTGAGGAGCTGGTGCTGAGCTGGAGCACGTACACCTTCCAGACAGCCAGGTCTGGCAGTCCAGGCTCGGGGTCTTGCTGCAGCACCCATGGGCGATCTGCCTTCTGCACATCTTGGGCTAAATAAGCTTATTTTTGTGTTGAGGGGAGGCCAGGGTGGGATTGAATAGCCAAAACCGGAGCTGCTGCGCTGGTGGTGGGAATTGTGACGTTGTCTTCAGTTGTAGCCTCATGAAAAATCCACGTGGTTATAGTGGACCAGATGCCTTAACCATAAGAACAGTTGCCCAAAGCTGAAAAACACTGCCACTCAGAAACTCTCTGGGGAAGAAGCTGTGAAGGAGGCAAAGCAGTCACAGGTTTTCATTAGGGCTTTGTTGGCCGTGATGTGTTGAGATGTTTTTGGGTTTGTAACCGATCTCGTTAACACGAGCTGGATTTGGTGAAGTCCATTAATCTGTTTGAAGTGCTGTGAATGGATAAACTCAAGAGTTGGCCGAGCCAGGCAATACTTGGCTGTGTCGTGACTTGGCTTTGGCTTCCCAAAGAGTGGTGGGATCGCTCTTGGGTTACCCTCAGACCCCTTTTCAGATGCATACAGCTCTAAGTACACATCTGTGGACACAGATACACATTTGGCTGTGGGTCCCTTGCTATTCGGTGCAATTAACCCATCAGGTTGCAGACAGCTGTTCAGCACCGTGGAGGGTTTCCATCCAGTCGGGCAGGGTTACGTACGTACCGAAGGAAAACATGTAAAGTTCTGCAGGGACAAGAGAGCCGACGAGATTCCCTCCCACCTGCCCTCGATTCCTTGCCGATGGCTGCGGTGGGGATGAGCGTGTTTAAAACATCCAGCAAGCTTTTGGTAGGCTCGGTTAAAACCTTGCTGCAGCCACCACTTGGGAATCGTTTCTACTGGAATTCATGACATATGTTAGTTGTTTATCTTAGTGGGATATGACTTAAAAATGTCAGAATGTTTTGTGTTAAGCAACAACCGAATAAAACAAACAAAATAAAAACACAGCTGTAACACTACGCTTTAAATTGTCGAATTCAAATATGTGGTATTGATAAAGTAAGCAATAGGGTGCAGTGGTGTATAGAAAATAAGCCTCACGAGTCCAGCCAGCAAGCCAAAAAAAGCCTTGAGATACTCGAATTAGAACGAGTACCGTGGTTTGTCGGCTCCGCTGTAAAGAGCCAGCGCTTGGAATCCAACCTAAGTGCCCGAAGGAGAACAAAAGGCACGGCACATTCTTCTTCCATCGCCAGCGAGAGTGTGGAAAGTGAAATATGATGGCCACAGGTTCTGGTGTGAACCCCAGGAACTTGGCTGGGACTGATTATGTGGGAGCAGAGTTAAGAAGGGTGGAGATTTATGTTCGATTGGGTTTTTGTGTTTTGGAGAAGGCAGTGCAATATTAGTTTGCCAGCAACAGTGGCTCTGCAGTTAATTGGGAGCAGGGTTTGCCTTTGTTCATGAGCACACTTGCTCTGTGGTGAGCTTGCACCTACTCGGTGGAGACTGGGCTTGGTTTTTCAAGAGCCTTCGTGGTGCCAGTAGGCTCTCCTGGTGCCTTGCCACCAATCCCCAACTGGATCTGGATGGGATTGAGGAGGTAAATCAACTCGGTTGCTCTTCCTGCCGTGATGGGTATTCTTGGTGCAGCGAGTAAGGATGCCTCTGCCTTCCTTGAGAAAGCAGGGAGGAGTGATTTTCAGCAGAGCTCTGTCTGCTGGAGAAGCAAAGCTGAGGCTGTGGAGTAGCATAGGGTGGAGGGGAGCCTGGGAGGTGACTGTGTCCAGCCCTCTTCCCCAAAGCGGCACCAGCATCAGGACAGAGGTGACAGACTTCTAAAGGATGGTTGCTGTTCCAGCCTGGTTCTTCTACAGCCCTGCATCTGTGTTGTTCCTCGTGCCAGAAAGCCCTTGGGAGATACCCAGGGCTGGTGGGTCTCTACTGTGCTCCAGCACAGGTCCCATCAAAGAGCAGCGGATGTCCTACAAGTCTCACCATCCTTTTTAAGGCAGAAAAACCTCATAAATGCATGAGAGCAATTGCACTCCTCCTGCTCCTTCCCTCCTCTCCAGCTGGGGCGGAGGGTGGTTGCCCAGCAAGGCACCTTTACCTGGACCAGTGAAACAGGTTGTCGACCGATGGTCTTTTAGGTCTGTCTCTTTTGCTCACACTTCAGTTCTGATCAGCTTGAGCTGCAGTAACTTAAGAGTTTTGGGGTTTTTTTTTCCTTTAATATGATTAAAGATCAGCATAAAGCCCATCACAACCTACTGTTGCCATTGGCCAGTATCTCTGTATGTTTGCATTTAACTGTCCTCCTGTTCCTTATGAGCTTGACCAATGTATTCCCTGATGTGAAGACTTCTGGTTTTTAATCATCAAACCAGGCAAAAATCTCTCTCGGTATCATTGGCAGGAGGGAAAAAAAAAAATAAAATAAACCAAACCAACTTGGACAATAACAGAAAAAAAACCCTGTTATGTGATGAGATCTGACATGGTCTGAAGCTGTCTGAGGAAGAGAGACTGTGGCTCTCTGGCATCGTGTCACGCCAGGGACTCGAGAGGTGGGGCAGGGATGAGCTGTGACTTCTCTCCGTTTGTTTTCAGACCGATAGGCTTGAACTGGGGTCTGGTGTAGGGGATCAGAGGAATGGGGAGGGAGCAGGCTACTGATCCATGGAGCTCCCTGAGCAGCATCCGATCATCTGGATGACACATGGGTGTAGGCTTGTCCTTTGACGGATTGCTCAGAGGAGAAGAGCAGTGAGGCAGCAGAAGGCTGCTCTCATACCTAACTCACCACAAGAAAAAGGCTTCTCAGCCTTTGGTGTGGATGCACAAGCTCTTCTCAGACCCCCTGGCCAAGCAGCGTAGCATCCCAGAAGTGTCAGGGGAGAGCTCAGTGCAGGCTGCTTCCCCTGGAGACGTGTGAGAAGTCTGCAAAAGAGATGAAGAATAGCCTCAAAAAATGGATGTAGCCAAGGGAGTGCCTCAAAAGAGGATGAGATGAGCTGCAAGCTCTTCTTGATCTCCCGGGCTGGAGGAGACTGGCTTTGGGGTGGGGTGTTAGAAGATGTGTCATCTACAAACTGGCTCTGGGCTTGGGGACTTAGCAGCCTATAACTCCAGAATGTGACAGGGCTACCCCTAAGCAAAGACTTCTGCAGTTTTAGGGCCCGTGTTTCTGCAGTGCCCAGAGTTTCAATGCAGTGAAGGTAGAGCTGTGGGCCAGGATGTCCTTCTTGGTGTTGCTGAGGAAGGACAGTGCAGCTAGGGGAAGGGCAAGGAGGGAACGCTGTTTGTTGGGATGCTGTCATGGAGCATCCCGACTTCAGATCTAACCAGAAAAAAAAAAAAAAAAAAGACAATTTAGGGTGGACCATGTCCACAGGTGAAATTTGAAGAGTTTAAAACAAATGGCAACAAAAGCAGAGCGAGAAGCAGCGGTGGTGGTTGAGGACAAACTGGATGGCCTTGGGCTCTGCCTTGCACACCGGTATCTCCAGCAGCACTGCTTCCTCCTCCCCCCACTTTGTACAGTGAGCTGCCCCCTCTGTGGTGTAATATCCTCACTGTCTATTCTGATTTATTTGTAGTTAGGGCCAGCCTTGTACCTGGGACATCACAGCCCTAACTCAGATCCAGCCACCCTGCCTGTATCTTGTGGGCAGCATCTTTCCTCCGCACTTAGCAGAAGACCTGCCTTCCTCATCCCACCCCCCAGAAACCACTCCTGGCAAAGCACGCCAGAAGTCTTTGAGCAGTGCACGATGTGTTTTATTTCTGGGATGCTTTCCTAGATCTATAATTTATTCTCTAAGTATTCCAGAGGAGTAAGAGCAGCGCTGCTCTTCAAGATCCATCACCTTTTTCTCTGGGTTCGGTGGAGAAGCACTTGCTTTTTCAGGGAAAGGAAAAAATTAATCTTGTTTCAGTATTTGTACCACTGACTGATATTCCAGTAGGGTCCAAGAAGCTTTCATCTGGATAGACCAAATTTCCTGAAAACGTTGAAAACATATTGGTTCCAAACCTCCCCCAAACCCACGTGTTCTAGATTAAGCATGTGTTTGGGAGCTAACAGCCTTCTTTCCCCAGCTCCACCGTAGTCTGGCATTAATAACAACACGCTTAAAAATATCTGAAGAGCTTTGCATATCTCATAGCCATGTGAACGGAGGAAATATCATTATGCCAGTTCTGTAAAGTAAACAACTGGGTTTCGGGGGGTTGACTGAAGTGGAGGGGTTTGATCGTATTCGTCGGGACAACTTGGATATCAAAGGGGGCAGTGGATTCTTCATGGCTTGAGATCTCAAGGAAGACTTGAGATTTTCTTTCCGCCTTCAGTACTGGTCAAACAGAGAGAGTGGGATTGGTGGGAGGCTTAATGGGTAGGACTTCTTTTAATAGTTAGCATCGTAGTGGTTCCTTCTGGTCTTAGTGTCTGTGAAAGTTGACAGGACTGGTTAATTCCCAGGGGGAATGAACTGTTCCGGGTCAGGAACAGTAACATTTTACTAGCTGCTTTGCCCCATTTTTTTCAGGAAGCCCCAAGTGACAGAGAACCTCCTTCCTGGAGAGATGGAAGCTTGCACAGCTGGAGGGCACTCGGTGGTGAGAGCTTTCTGTGAGAGATGGTTGGGTTGGATGGTCAGCAGGACTCAAGTCCTGGGACGCTCATCTGCTGTACTACAGAGCCTGGTTGTCCTGCTCGGCTTCTGTTTCTTCTCTATGAATAAGGGTATTGCAACTCATGTCCAGGAGCTCATTTCAGATTCTGTGAGCTGTCTATTCTCCAGAAGCTGGTGGATTTGGGCAGCATTCAGAGCTTTGTCTGAGATTTAGCAAGTGGCCTCTTTGTGAAACCAGATGGTTAGCAGGGTTCGGGAAAATACTTCACACAAATTTCCATAGCTGTTGAGAACAGTGATCATTAAACCTGCTATTCTTCTTCCAACTGCAGCCAGAAGCTCATACTTCAAAGAAAAAGCAGCTTTTTTGTTTGGGTTTGGTTTTGTTGTTGTGTTGGTTTTTTTTTTTTAATGCACAAAGACAATATAGTTCAGGAATTGTGCATATTGCACAAGTCACATAGAGCTCCCCGCTTCTCTTTTTGTCTTCAAAATCAGATGCTCATTCTTGAAAGTAGCCTTGGACTTCATGATTTCAGGTCACCTTATCCTTGTTTTACGAATGAGTGATGAGAAGTGATGTGGAAGACACTAACATCTGATTAATCATCAAGATTTTGTCTCTGGTTCTGTTTGTAGCCCGGGATGAGGATCACTCCTCAGTACCTCCCTCTTCTGATCGCTGGGGGTCAGGGTGGTGATGGCGATGTGGAGATGGCTCTGTTGTGTTATCTGCTCCAACACGGTAGTGGTGCTCGCTGACTTTGTTCTGCTCTTGGCCACTGAGAATTTGAGAAGGTTCAGCAGCCCTCCTAGGTACCCTTTGTTTGATTTCCATACCGGTCAACCTTTTGTAGGTTTTTATATAAAATAGGCATAATTACAAAGTTCTGTTCCCACCAATAAACCCAGTTTGAACTGTTTTGCAGGAATTTAAACTATTTCTTGTTAATCCACACACACAACTAATAAGTGAACGCAGGGGTTGGTTTTTTGGGTTTGTTTTTTTTAATATGCTATTTATATCAGCATATGTCCTAAAGAAGTTTTTGATATTTTTGTATTTATAGTAAATCCCAGCAGCGTGTAGCGTGCAAGAAAGAAAAATCAAGGGGGAAAAAGTAAACTCTATCAATCTTTATAAGAGAAAACATGTCATATGTAATATCCTCGAGTTGCATCACCATCTGGTTGGGGTTTTTTTTCTGAAGCCCTTGGAAATGAGCCAGCAGATGCTGAGGCTGCAGGAGCTGGGGGCTAGAACCTGCTCCCTGAAGCACGGTTAGATGTCTTCTGCTGCTTGCTGGGCCACAGCTGTGGTTTACACCACAAAAAAAAAAAAAAAAAAAAATCCCCACTCATCTATTGCAAATATTTTCTTCAGCTGAAGTGAGAAGCTCTCATCTGAACTGACTCATCGCCCAAACCCGTGGCCGTAGTGCTTCTAGAAGTAGTGTCTTGGCATTGCTTGGAGCCTTCCCCTGGCAGGTGCCCAGCTGGATGGCTCTGCAGGCAGAAGGCTCCCAGGGTGGCTCTTCTCTTTGGGCTGGGGTTTGTTTGGCTTGGGTTTTTTTGTTATCATTCCGAGCTGACCTTTCTTCCTTCTACCTTTCCCTCAAAGTTCCCCACTCTTGCTGCTTGTCTATGCCCATCTGGCAGATGGTGGAGCTGGCATGAGTGGCTACAGCAGGAGTCAGTGGGTTTGTCCTGCAGGAAAGAGGTGACAAAGTTTGGAAGTAGGTTAGGTAGCTAACTTCAACCATTCAAGTCAGGCCAGCAGCCTGCTGCAGAGCTTGGTAGCTGTGGCATTAAGTAGGCAAAAAATAACCTCGCTGCTTTCCAAAGGGACTGATGAACTTTTGAGAGCCTTTTAAGCAGCGACCCGTGACACTGGAGCCAGAAGGCCCCCTCCAAACCTGTGCTTCTCCTCAGGAGCTTAGAAGCAGCCTTCTCATTCCCAGCTTAATGGTCTTGGGGAGCAATTTGAACACATGAGGAGGTGCCAGCACTGTCATTTAAGCCCTAACAGGTCTTCTCCCTGCATGTCCATCCCTGTAGCCTTTCCCAGCAGTGCTCTCACCCCTTTCCCAGCTTTGAGAGCCAACCAGGCGAGCTCTGTTTGACCACTTGACCTTCCCAGGAGCCCTTCTGTGAAATCATTCTCCTTTAAATTCATCCTTCTACACATAGGTGATCAGGATGGACTGCATTACTCCCGGGGTTTTCACCCCCACCCCCAGAGTGGCACCATGGCTGCCAGAGGTGTTTCCACCCATCCCTTTTACCCTCGTGCTTCTGCCTTTCCTGGCTGCCTGACAGCAACGCGGCACCTGCAGACGTGGTCCTCTGCAGCTCACTCAGAGAGCTCCACCACCCAGCCAAGTTTATTATTCCCTAGGTATATATAATTTACAGGACTATGTGTTTTGTCTGACCAAATCTCATTCCATGCTTCTTATCCTTCAAAGCCATCCAGCTTGTCCCCTCTGATAGCCCCACTCTCTTCTGCTCTTGTCAACTTTCCTTCCTCTGCAGAATCAAAGCTGAAATGAGAGGTTGCATAGAGCTGACATCTCCTTTGAGGAGGGCTTCAGAGCCTAAGCATAAACTTAACTTCAGGTGAAAGACAGGAAATGAAGAAGGGGATGGACATCCCCAGGTCTGGGGTCTGGTCTGACCTCAAACACGAGCAGAGAGGGTGCAGAAAGGAACCAGGAGATAGGTGAGATTGGTGGGAAGATGCACAGAAGTGGAGCACAAGCACGTCTGGAGAAAAATAGCCCTGCTTGGGTAGCTGGCGTGTTTAATACCAACACTCCAGACCACGAGCTTCATCTCCAGGACGTTCCTAACAGATACTCAAAGGAATTCAGGAGGAACCTCAGAGGTGATGCCAGAAAAGGGCCGATAAAGCAAACTTGAGGTTATTTTTACGGAGATGGGAGAAGAGGTGGTGACTGGTTGGGTTGCTCAGATCCCACTGGGTCTGGAACAAATCCTCAGGCGTGCTGTGGACCAGCCCTGCCAGCAGAGAGGAGAGCAGTAGCAGACGATGTCAATCAGTGGAGAATTCTTCACGTCAAACCAGTTTCCTTCTAGAAGAAGATGGTAGGTCTGGTGGGCTTCAGAGCAGCAGTAGGTGTCCTGTAGCTTGGGGTTATACAAGGCTTTGGATGCTGGAGGGGAACATCATGGATGTGGCTGTCATTTGACTCTTGGAGTCAAAGTGCTTTCTCCTAGACCTTCCTTGGAATCAAGTCATCTAATGGCCTCTGTGAAACCACACTAAGTAAACGGGGGTAGTCTGAAAGGCTTTGAGACTGGGAGCCTCTCTGCGGGAGGAGTGGGATGGCGAGGTGAGATAAACAGTGCAGAAGGCTCTAGGAAAGACTTCTGCTTGCCTAGTGTGAGGTAGGTATTTAACCTGCTCCACCCATTAACAGAACAGAATGGCCTAGGCTGGAAGGGACCTTAGAGATCATCTAATGCAACCTCCCTGTCATGGGCAGGGACGCCTCTCGACTAGATCAGGGCACACAAGGCTCTGTCCAAACAGATAGCCAGGGGTCATGTGTGTCCAACCACTGCAGCATTTACCAGGCTTTTTGGCTGAAATATTGTGGGGTGGCTTCAGAAAAGCATGGCAGAAAGGGTGGGTGAAAGCATAAAGTGTTGGGACAGCATTTATCAAGTGAAGGTTTCAAGCCTTGTGCCTCAGCACCTCAGCCTACCTCGAGGAAGAGCTGCTGAGTTTACCTTTTTTGAGCAAAAACGAGGAACGTTCTGTCTCCTGGTGTACGGGATGAGCCTTATACAATGAAATTACCCCCTCTCCTCTGCTCCTACTGGGAGAGGAACAGATGCAAACCCCAGAGACCCAGAAGCTCCCAAGGCTAATAACGCCACGTTGTTTTTTTTTTTTTTTGTTGGGTGGGTTTTTTTCCTCTTTTTTTTTTTTTTTTTCCATGTCAGAAGTATTTTTGTGTGTGTGTTTGTCGAAAGATTCACTTGCAGAGCCGTAACATCTCTCTCTGCCGTGCCTGGAACAGATGCGCGTGTTGTAATATAGACTGTGAACATTGACATCACATGTGGTTCTCATTCCACCCATTCATCTTTGAAGCTAATTGGTTCCATCCAGTTCAAATGTGTCTGGCTCGCCGCAGCTATTTGTACTTTCACTCTGGTTATAGCGCTAATGGTGTGATATATATAACATGAAATAAACTCTCGTGACTCCGAGGCCTGAAGAGAGGCAGACACAGCACTCGCCTTTCGCTGGCTGGCTTGGGTTTGATGGGTTGTTTTGTTGGTTTGGGTTTGGGGTTTGTTTTTTTTTAAATGATGTCCCCCAGACAATTTTTTTTCTCTTTACTGAAAGTGTTCTTAACTAGCTGGTGCTGGTGGAGACGGACGGTGCAACTGTGGCTTGTTCTGCATCACAGGGGCTCAGAAAATGCAAAAAAAGAGGAGCCTGTGTTTGACAAATAGAAGGTTTTGGGGTTCATCTGCTGCTGCTGGACCTGTGGGTTGGCTTTGGCGTTGCTCCTTAGTGAAGGGTCTAGAGCACAGGTCTGGTGAGGAGCAGCTGAGGGAGCTGGGCTTGTTGAGCCTGGAGAGAAGGAGGCTCAGGGGAGACCTTCTGGCTCTGAC
>JANIJG010018630.1:49866-64526 GCA_024611175.1 Megaceryle torquata
TCCAGCCCCTTCCCCAGCTCTGTTGCCCTTCTCTGGCCACGCTCCAGCCCCTCAGTGCCCTTCTGGGAGTGAGGGGCTCAAAACAAGACACCTTACAGAGAATGTTCTGGGCTCATAGTGAAGTGTGTCCTCTGGACCTGCTCGTTGGCCCCTGCAGAGAACAGAGCTCTACTCGTATTGTCAGTTGCTCTGCTGGCAGCAGTGCCAGAGGACCGGGTGGTGGATCTATAAATTCCTGACTGTGCCGAGGCCACCAGTTGGGGGTTAATGTGGTGTGATGTGATGCCATTTCCTACTTGGTTGTTTTTCTGGCTTTAAAAATCCTAGGAAATGTAATGGCAAAGCATTTGTTCGAATAATGCTGGTTACAAAGTCAAGGACGTTGAAGTCAAGGAATACCAGAATTAAAATTGATGGTGTAACCCTGAGTTGGTCTCTGTGCAGAGATGTGTCCCGGGAGACAGTGCTGTCCCATGGTTGCACACAAGCTTTTTCTATAATACTCTTGTCTCTTTTGCTGCAAGGACTAGTTTTCTTCTAGGGATGATCCCAAGGCTTAAAGTGAGGGTGGTGGAGGCTCTGTCACGACACTTCTGCTGAGAACATCTTCCAACCCAGCAGTACTGATGGGGGGGCAGGCAGATTGGCCACGTGCAGTCCCGTTCCTGTGAGGACAGGGATCACCACTGTCACCGTAGCCTTGCTGTTGTCCTTACAGACGTACCTGTTGATGTGGTCTTCAGCACACCTTCTGTTGAAGCTCCTCTTGGTTTAGTTTGGAAGCTGGGTAGAGAGGTGTGGGGAGGGGAATAAATGAAATGGGAAATAGGGGAAGGGATTTAATGTCAAGGCTGGGTGATGTCAGATGAGGGTCTTTCTTGGAGAATTGGATCTGGTCCCCCTTTTGCTGCAGTTTCTTCTGTGGTGCCGGGGAAGTCGTTAGTGACGAGGCTTCTTACAAGGGCCACGAACAGACGCTCTTCAGGAGGCACCTGAAGAAGTGCTGTTAGAGTCACAGTTGCCCTAAGTCATTTGGGATCTGAACATCCAAAAATAGTGTGAAAAGCCAGCCCCTGGCGTCTCAGGTGAATTCAGAACAGCTCTGGGCGAGGACAAGTAGAGATGCCAACCAGTTGTGCTGTACGCGGGGCCAAATGGGTGTCTACCAGCAAGAGAGAGTGGAATTAGAGCCGTAGGGAGGAGTCCAGCCTACCGCCCCGTAGCCTTTAATTCTGGGATTTTCTGACCGAGTGACTTGACTTCTGACCTTGAGTCTGTGCCAGCCGTTGTGTGATGATGACCTTGCAATGTCACTGTATTTCTGTGCTCCTGCGCTTTTCATTCTGACGGGTACTGAGTGACTGCCGTTTTCTCATACTGAGATCTTTCAGGTGGAGTCCTCAATGACTGGTCTCGCATCACTATGAACCCCAAGGTGTTTAAGCTGCATGCCCGCAGTGGGGAGCTGGAGGTACTGGTGGACGGCACATACTTCATCTATAGTCAGGTAGAAGTGAGTACGGTCCTGGGCCTAACTCCTATTCTTGTGTTCCAATGGAAGCCTTGCATGAACCACGAGAGGGCTCCAGACAACTACCAAATGCCAAGAACTTGTCTGTCCTCTTAACCGCTCGGTGCTCTAGGAGAAGCGTGTCGGAGGAAGACGGTAGAGTTTCCGAGCGCGAGGTCACACGTCCTGCCGTGACGCCAGCCGCGAGAGATTAGTTACCGACACACGCCACCAGTGCCCGTCTTTAATCCTCCCTATTGTCCCTGCCCACCGCAAGCCCAACTAAACCTCCTCGCAGAGCCAGGGTCCCAGCAGGACGCTGGGCTCTGTGCTTTAGCAGAGATGTAGGACCAAAGCCCTTGACAGCTCCTGCTCATTGCAAAGCCATGTCACGCTTTGTGACCGTAGGACTCTCGGGCCCCGGGTGGCTTGGCCAAACTCCAGCCCAGGTAACTCCCATTTTGCCTCCACCTCCTTTGTGTAGCTTCAGACCGACACGATGCGACCGCATTGTGTGAGCTAGGAAGCTCTGACAGCCCTTCCAGAGCCCGGAGGGCATCCACCTGCCTGTGGACTTGAAAAACTGTCCAGGTTCTGGGACAGCTTTTAGCAAGACAAGAGGGTTCCCATGTGACAGCCACAATTAAGCAACTCCCACCTTGCTCCAGGCTTCTGATATTACCTCCTGCTCATCATTTGCCTCTGCTCAGTTGGCAGCCCCAGCAGGACTGCTCCAGTCGGATAAAGTGGGCTGTGGATGTCACCATGGAGCTGGTTTGGATGGGGACAGGAAAAATAACTCTGCATGGCCAAAGTATCATTGTTTCCCGAGTGCTTAGTGCTAATTGCTGGCCACACCACTGTGCCTCTGAAGCCTTTGTCATTTGTAGTCCATCCGGGCAAAAGGGGACCCAGTCTCGTGTAGCTTCTGTGGCCGCAGGGTGTAGACTGAGGAGAACTAGCAGCTGCATCCAACGTGGCTGGTTTTCTTCTATCAGGAAGAAGCAGCTTCCTGGGCCTCACTTCTCTTTGGCCAGGTCTTTTTCATGCATCTGCAGTTCTTTGGAATCAGCGTGTGGGAGGTGGTCAGGGAACGGGTGATGGAGTCACAGGGAGCTAGGCGCTCCATCTACGAGTTAAATCACAGAGCAGTAGGGTTTGGAAGGGACCTCTGGAGATCATCTCGTCCAGCACCCCTGCCAGAGCAGGTTCAAATCAGTACAAGCACTCTAAGGTCATTTGCATCCAAGCTGTGGAGGTTGGGAGAGTGTCTTCCCCGTAATAGCCCCTGCCTTTGAGAGCACCTCAAGTCCCATTACAAAGGTGGCAGCTCCCAGTACATCTTAGGCCTTTTTTGATGTCAACACTAAAGGAGGCTCAAGAGACCCAGAAAGCAGGACTGGCCAGGTAAGTGAAAGAGGACTTCGGTTAAAATATTTCTGTGTGTTTGTTGGTTGAAAAGCTGTTTGTCTCAGGTAGGGTTGTCTGCCCATTTTTGTAACCAGGCCTGCACAAGTGTCTAATTTTTCCCGTAAAAAGCAGGGTCCAGAGCAAGGACTCGGCCTTAGGTACGAGGATCCACGGCTGCTTGTGTTGGTAGGAAGCAGAATACAGAGTCTCCTCATGTTTGGTTGGCTTGGGGTTCTTCCTGCCTCGAACAAGTCAACCTCCCATGACAGCATAGACGCCCCGGGGCCAAGGAAGGGCTGGCTAGCGGAGGGAACACCTCCGTACGCGCTGAAAGGAATGTGGGCTTGTTCCGTGTGCCCAAACACGCTCCCTAACACCTCTCTTCTTCCTGCTTCACATCAGGTATACTACATAAACTTCACAGATTTTGCCAGCTATGAGGTGGTGGTGGATGAAAAGCCCTTTCTGCAATGCACTCGGAGTATTGAGACCGGCAAGACCAACTTCAATACCTGCTACACAGCTGGGGTCTGCCTCCTCAAAGCCAGGCAGAAGATCGCCGTGAAGATGGTCCATGCTGACATCTCCATCAACATGAGCAAGCACACAACTTTCTTTGGGGCCATACGCCTGGGAGATGCTCCAGCATCCTAGATGAACTTGGCACGTCCAAGGATACTCGCAGAACTGCACCGTGCTGCTGTTCATAAGCGTATCAGTATTTCAGGGGGTTCTGTAATCCGGCCATAAAAACTGATCCAGAGCTATTTATTCCTATATGTGAATGCAGGAAGCACAATCGCCTTCCGTGACTTTGCATGGAGACTTGGATCCAAAAAAAGCTCGCTGAAAAAAAAAAAAAAAAAAGACAAAAAAAAAAAAAAGACAAAAAAAAAGCGTCGTGAGGAGGGGAAAGGCCGTTGTGTCTGCCTCGTCTCAGTATTTCAAGTATTACTGCACTGATACTCTGCTCTGTGATCTTCACACGAGGCTTGTCGAGAGTGGTGTGGGTGGGTCTCTGCTTTTATGTTGCACTAGCAAGAGCATCCCAGGCGGTAGCGGGAGAAGACAGACTCTGATCGTGTCCCAGCTGTCCCACCCAGGCACTCCTGCTTCTGCACGCTAACCAAAGCAAGAAAAGGGGCTTCCTGGTTTTGTGCCTTCCCAGTTCCGACTGGAAGGGCCACGGGGTGCGGAGGGAGGTGGATGAGACGGGGTCGGTGGTGTTTACATTCATCCTCAGGAGCGCCAGCCAAGAGGGCAAAGCGCCTCTGCCCGGAGCGTGGAAAGCCGGCTGCAAAAGCAGCGAGTGCAGGAGGAGGGAGGGAGGGAGGGAGGAAGGAAGGAACCCTCCGTAGAGCAGGTTTAGCGGGTAGGAAAGAGCCTCCACATTCCAGAAATCGCCGAGTCCCAAAGCAAAGGCCGATGACCGGTTCCAGTGCCTCTGCTCCTTTCAGCTCCTGCCATGACCCCAGAGGTATACGCTGCCCCGACGGGGCTGCCTTAACGTACTGCTGCTGTTACAGCAACCTGTGGTTTGTCGGGGGTTTTTTTTGGTTTATTTTGGTTTTTTGTGTTTTTTTGGTTTTGGTTTTTTTTTTTTTGGTTGGTTGGTTTGGGGTTTGGGTTTTTTTTTGGTCTTTTTAATTAATATTTTGCAAACCAGAACACATTTCTACGGGCCGCACCGAGCCGCGTAGAGCAGACACAAGTACTTGTGAAAACACTCTTGAAGAAGTTTGTCATGTTTAAGAATAAAATATTCAAACAGGAAATTAAATTTTTTTTTTTTTTTTTCCCCCTCCCCATTTTAATAGCAACTGTCCTGCTTTTAGATGTGGTTTTTATCCTTCCTCCCCCCACCCCTTTCCTTTTGGCACCCTTCTACCTAATAAGTGGTGATGGAGTCTCTAGCAGAAAAAATAATTGTATTTAAAGAGTCTGGTCCAGCATGAAGTCACCACTTTTTCTTTCCTCTGAGCCCTGCTGAGTCTAGTCATAACTCGATTTCTGGTGACTAACACAAGAGCTGGGACACTATTGTTTCTTTTGGCTTCTTGAGCAACTCTCTCCCGTTACCTCCCTTCAACTGGGGAGACCTAAAGCTCTAAGATGTGCTCGAGCTGAGGAAGAGGCTGAAGCGCTAATTGCTCTTTTGTGTCCTGCTTTGGCTTGTCCTTGGTTCTGTTGTGTTGGGGTTGGTTTTTTTAACTGGATTTCTTCTCGGAGCGTGGTCTTTTTGTTTGGTTTCTTGTTTTGTTTGTTTGGGGTTTTTCTTTTAAACTGAAGAGGGTAGTGAAGTTTCAGCTTCTGTAGCTAAGGGGACAAGTCCCAGCGCGACGTCTCGGTGATGCCCGAGCTGAAGTGACTTGGCCACAGTCACCTGCAGGGACGTGGGAGTGGCTGTGGCTCGGCACCGCGCTGCGGCCGCTGCTCTGACCGCAGCAGGGGCCGCCCTGGCTGAAGCATTCCTGGCTCTGCCGCTTTTCCCCGGCCGCAGCGAGTGATCTGGCTTGCCGAGTGCTGCAGTGCTTGGGAGATAAATATTTCTTGGGGGCACCCGGCTTTGGCTACAGCCTCGCTATTCACAGGAGGCGTGCAGTTTGTAAAACAACTGCGTGAAAAAAAGGCCTGCTGTTGCTTTTTCAATACGTCCTCCTCTGTTCTGGCCTTAACGTGTCGGTCTGGCAAGAGCCTTAGGGGCACTTAACTAGTCTTTGTGGTTTATTTCCTTTAAAACGGATTAAGGAGGACATGTCCCTTTGACAAGAATGAATCGGGACAACTGCGTGTAGTGAGAACATGAAGCAGATCGTTAACAGCATCTCTCGAGAGCGCAGGCTGAAGAGCAGCACTCGGGGGCGAGCGTCGATAACGCAGGGCCTTGGGAGGGGCTGCGTTCCTTGCGTTGCCCCCCCAGTTCCGTGTCCCCCAGCAGCAGGCTCCTGCGGGCAGGAAGAGGCCAAGGGACAATCCCTTCCCCCTGGAAAAGCCCCAGGCGTGGGTGGCGTGTGCCGGGGGAGCGGAGCGGGAGGAAGCGGTTCCTCCTGCCCAAGGTGTCAATGGGCTTTTTGTGATGCTCGCTGTAGCCGAGGTGGAGTTGGACGTGGAGGTGGAGAGCAGAGAATACCTGGCTGGGGTGGTCCCGGGAGCTGTGTTCATCCCCGGGGTGAGCGGGTGGATCACCGATCCTGGAGCTGTGGGGAGGCTTTATACTCTCTAGCAACAAGTCCTGGCTGATGAAGCATTCCAGCGCAGGTCACCTAGGCTTTAGTACAGCTGCTTCTGTGTGATGCTTCTCTAGATGCTGTCCCACCATCTTTGGTGCCATTTCCTCCCGAACTGGAGCCGAGAAGGCCTAGAAGCAGCTCAGAGAAGTGTCGGGAGTACGTGTATGGGAGGTTTTAACACAGTCCATCAGGAGCAGAGCTTTGCTCTCCAGTCTTTCCCTCCCATAGCTTTGAATTTTGATGTATCTCAATTCCTAGTCTGGTTGAGAGGCAGATGCTGCATTTACAGCCAACCCCCTGCATATGGAGAGGGTGGGCAGGGAAGCAATCACCGAAGCCTTCCTCCCCAGCAGCACACACTGGCTCTGCTGCTACCTCCACACCTTGGCTCTGCTGCCCGAGCTCCGGCTGCAGAGACACGGGGAGCAGCTGCCCGGCGTGTAACGCGGCACCCGAAACCCTTCTCCCTCGACAGAGATCATTTCCAGGGCAGCCAGCTCGGCTGTTGTGTTCAGGGCTCCTTTTGAGGGAAGGATTCCCTTCACTAAAAGCTTTAGGTTGTGGTTCCCCCCCCTAAAGCTGCCTGGCCTTGGCTTCTCTCCAGCACCTTCCTCACCCAGGTAAGCGGTGGTGGTTCCCCTGACACCCCCTGTCCCCACCTGGGGGCTCGGCATCGTCCTCTTTCTGAGCAACATCAGGTGCTTGGAAAAGGGCAACCGAGCTGCGTCAGGAGGGAGGTGAGCAAAGCGCGTTGGCTCCTCCACGTTTCTCCCCCTCTTCCCAGGGGGACATGGAGACTCCTTCCTCTTGCTTGTGGCACCAGCCCTGGCTCCCATCCTGGCCCCAGGCTGTCCTGTCACAGGCTCTGGGGAGAGGGGGGACAACTGCAGCTGCGCTTCGTGGCTGCACCCAAACAAGCCTGACCCCCACCACCCACCGCCCACGTTCCTCATGCCCAGGCTGGGACGAAGCTTCTCGGACACCCCCAACAAAAACTTAACAAGAGAGGAGTTGTGGGGTGAGAGACCTGACTCCCCCAGTCAGCTGGTCGAGCTGCACAGTGGTGATACTGACGCTGTTTTGTGCTTCGACATCTTTATTCCAGTCACTATCTGTATATAAAATATACATAATGTATATAAACTAGGATGTAAGTTTATGTAAATTGTCCATATTTCCTTTGCAAATAAAGCTTTTTCCTGATCTTGGTGTCCTGGGTGGGACGTCCTTCCCCAGCCAAACCAGAAGGTTCTGTGGGAGGTAATCTGATGGCGTTCATGCGATGGGGACCCAGCTGAAAGGCCAAGCTCCCTCGGGGGGGCTCCTTTTGCCCACCCCTCACAAGAGCCATGGGGAGAACTGGGGTATCTCGATTTAACAGACCCTCCAGAGCCAGCCCGGAGACTGGGAGTGGCAAGAAGGACAAGACCCCCTGTGCTTTACTTGCAGAAGGAGCAAATCTCCTGCTGCTGGTGCAGTGGGGTTCGCTCTGCCCTTGGCACGGTGCCTGCAAAGCCCCCGGGTGCTGGCAGGGTGCCTCGGTCGGCTCTCGGTCCGCACCCAGCTCCCTCTGCCTGGTGCTCCTGCAAAGGGAGTTCACAGCCTTGGGGTGCAAACGCCCAGGGGTTCCCCACCAGAGATCAAAATCAGGGATTTTTCGGCTGATTTCATTGTCCCGCGGACCCGTGCCCTGCGATGGGGGCTGCGGGGAGTGGAGGGCCGGGGTTCCCCGGGCGAGGCGGTGCTGGGGGCTGCGCCGGGGGCTCGAGCGCCCGCACGGCCGCGGTTCCTCCCCGGCCTCGCCTTCCGCTTTCAGGGCTCCGCATTCAGCTGCCGATGGTGGACGAGGGACGTCGGAGGCAAAGGTTCATCCAGAGGTCGGTGTTTCCCTGGCCGGAGCCCACAAGGATTTCACATCTGCACAGATGTGCTGTCCTCACCACGCCCCCGGCCCTTCGCTCACCGCTGGCCCCGGCTGCCGCAGGGAGCAGAGCGTCACCCTGAAACCCCAGCCCTGGGGCCGAGCCCGGCTGGCTGCCACCGCTGCCAGCTGGTGACGTTGGTCTAGCTCAAGGCTGAGCCACATCCCGGAGGTGACAAAAGTGCCACCCACCACACTGGCTGTCAGGAGGGCCAGGGGCCACAGCAGCAGAAGGTGGGCTGCTTCATCCTCCAGATGTGTGCCTCTGTGTCTGTAGAGATAGATATACCCAAAATATGTAAGTATTTATATGGTTTATCTCTATAATGTTGGGTTTTTTTCCCTGCCAGACACATCTGGGACTAGAGCAACAGCTGGAACTACAACCAAACGCAACCTGGGGCAACCACGCAGCAGCCTGGAGATGCTCCTTCAGATGGGAAGGAACCTGGCCATGGGGAGCCAAAAGCCCCAAAAGCTGCAGAACACCCCGACAAGTGTGTCCTCAGGGAGCATGTCAGCACTCGGTGGCCCAGGGACACAGAGATGTCACTGCAGTGAAATCCCTGCGGCTGGGCTGGCTCTGGGCACCTGGATACCTCTTGGGGCTGCTGCAAGGAAAGTCCCCATCCAGTTCCTGCCCTGGGTGAGGAGGTGACCCAACAGCCATCGACCTCCAGGCTTGGTGGGGACACTGAGAGGTGGCAGCAGACTCCTGGAGAGGAGGAGGAGGAGGGGGATGCCAGCTCCACACATCCTGCTGGGAACTGGTGGTAAGTCCCGGGGAGCTGTCGGTTCCTTGAGGAGGTGCAGGTGCCATGGGAGAGTCCCCTCAGATGGGTTGCGGTGGCACAGGAAGGGAACTCTGCTCTGCCTTGCTGTGGTGAGGCCACCTGAGGCCCCAGGGCTGCCGGGAGCCCCGTGGGGTGATCCCCGATGGCTACGGCCAGGAGCTCAGGATGTTCAGGGAGCCCTCACCAGCTTGTCCTCGGCACCAGCTGCCCAGGGAGAGGTGACACACAGCAGAGGAAGCTGGAGGAAGAGCAGGTCCATGCAGGGGAACTTCCCCAAAAGCCCTTGGCTTTCCCAGGTACCACCTCTGCCTCCTGGCATCCCAGTTTCAGCAGCATGTCCAGCCCATCACCTGCCTCCTCCCCATCCTGCTGTTTCTCTTTCCCTTCCTTGTGGCTTTCTGTGCTGTTTTTCCCCCACTCTGCAATCTTAGGTCTTTCTTTTCCCACTTCCGTAGCTACCACCACCCACATGCCTTATCTCCTTCCCCCATCCCATCCTGAAACCTATTTATACAGAGCCAGGCTCCTGCCCAGCTTGCCAGAGAGCGCCGGAGGAGCGGGACGGGGCTGGCTCAGCACCCGCAACCCAACATGCTCCTGTTTGAGCACAGGCTGGCGGAACGAGGGTGTTTGCTGCTCTGGCTGCTCCCGTCCATCCTCAGAGCCCAGTCTGGTGAGGAGACGAGGTCCAGGTCCATGGCATGCCAGCAGGTGAGGCTGCTTTCCGAGGAGCCCCTGGGCTGGGATGGCCCCGGCAGCATCGCTGGGTCCAAGCGGGGCTGTGAGAACCCCTCTGTGCAGCACAGGAGCCATCATCAGCTCCCTCCAGCTGTTTAACCTTCCCAGCTTTCATCTCCTCTCTGCTCTCCTCTCTCCGAGACGGTCTCCCGTTAACTGGTCCCCAGCCACCCAGCTTGCTCCTGTGTTCCTGCCGTGGTGGTGGCACCTTGAGGCAGAATGGAGTGCAGGGTCTCAGAGGGGTTCAGAGAGCAGTTGTGGATATTAGGAAGGCAGTTGGGAGCCTGGATGGGGAGCAGCTGGTTCCTGTCCCCGTCCCCAACACGTTCATGACAGAAAACAGCTGCTCCCCATCCAGGCTCCTGACCCCACACTGGCAGAGATAACCAGTTTGGAGGGAGAGGGAAGGCAAAGCCCACCAGGAGGGTGCCCCTTCTCTGCCCAGACAGGACAGGGATGCTCTGGTCCAGTCCCTGGCTTGTCCCAGTGCCCTCAGAGGCTGGGTTTGCCCCTCCAGCCTGTTGCATCTTCAGTGTTTACGCTGCTTTTTTTTTTTCCCATCTGGCTTGCTGGGGCAAATGGGAGGCCAGCCTGTGGAGCCAGAGGCTGAGCTTTCTCCTGTCACCACCAGAAACAACTCAGCAGTGTCTTGGAAAGTCCAAGACACTTAACCCTGGGGACAAGCTTCTTGTCCTTGAGCAGTGGCTTAGTCCAACTCCTTCCCATCCCCAGCCTGGTAAGGGGGAGTGGTGCTCATGTCCATGTTGCCCATGCCCATCTCGGCAGCGTCCGGCTCGGCTGCAGCTGTGGTTTGCAGACCCTCTCACGCTGACGGCCTCTCCTGTCTCTGCAGAGCCCCACGAAGGTGTCCTGCAAAGGAGCTGGCCTGCGCAGGTTTCCCAAGGAGCTTGCCCACGGAGTGAAGTACCTCGAACTCTCCAACAACTTCATCCAAACCCTGTCGGGCAGCTCCATGCCAGGGTTTGGGCAGCTCGAGTACCTGGACATGTGCTTCAACCAGCTGGAAGCCGTGTCAGCCACGGCCCTGGCTCAGCTGCCCCAGCTGCGCTCTCTCCTCCTGGGATCGAACCGCTTGGACCGCAATTACCTCGCCAATGGGAGAGCCTTTCGCCTCCTCGGGAAGGTAGAGCTGCTGGACCTGTCGGCAAATAACCTGGAGAGCCACATGGCAGGCTGGTACATCAGCAACCTCACCAGGCTGAGGATGCTGGATCTCTCCGGGAACAAGATGACCAAGCTGCCAGCGGGGATCTTCTGGAGCTCGCCGCAGCTGCGCGAGCTCAACCTCAGTGACAACTACATCATGGAAATAGAGGAGGGAGCTTTTGAGGCTCTGGAAGAGCTGGAGGTGGTGAACTTGGCTTTGAATTCCCTCCACTGTATCTCTGGCTTCAGCCTCACGCAGCTGCGAGCTTTAAACCTCAGCCACAATGCCCTGGAGCTCTTCGTCTGGGAGGAGGGAGCGGAGCCCTACCTGCTTCAGGTGCTTGACCTGAGCCACAACAGGCTTCTCTCTTTTCCAGAGCTCCCCAAAGCCCATTATCTCACACACTTGAACCTCTCCAACAACCTCATTGCTTCCCTGCTCCCAGGCTCAGGCCACCCAGGGCAGTTTGTCCTGCTCTACGAGGACATGGTGAGGATTAACAGGACCCAGCCTGCCGCGGCCGGGCTGACACACGTTGCCAACTTGGACCTCAGCAATAACCGGCTGGAGCTGCTCCCATTTCCCTTCTTCCACAGCCTGGGCTCCTTGCACAGCCTCAGCCTGGCTAGGAACTGTCTCCAGGATGTAGCCGGGGAGTCGCTCGCCAGCAGCACGGAGCCCGGCAGCCGCTCACCCGCCCTCTCCGTGCGCTCACTGGACCTCCAAGACAATGCCCTCCGCGCGCTGCCGCGCTGGTTCTTCGCGTCTCTGCCTCGGTTGGAGGCAATCGACCTGGGCTCCAACAGCCTCCAGCCCTGCGAGAGCCAGGGGAGCGGGAGGGGAGGGGGCTTGGGAGGGGACTCCCACCCGCTGGCCCCAGGAGGCACCTGCACCCCCTTCTACAACGTGCCTCGCTTGAAGCATCTGAACCTTGGCAAGAACAACATTGCCAGGCTGCTCCCTTTCGCCTTCAACCAGACCCCGCTGCTCTCCCTGGACCTGTCTGGGAACAAGGACTTGTTTGTGCCTAAGGAAGCCCTAGGGGGGTTGGAGTTCTCCCTGCAGAAGCTCTCTCTGAGGGGCAACCAGATGGACGACAGCAAGGCAGAGCTCCCCTGCCTGCACACGCTCAAAGTCCTGGACCTCTCAGGCAATAATTTGAGCCTTCTGCCCACAGGTCTCCTCTGCTCCCCGCTGGAAAGCCTGGACGTCCGCAATAACAACCTGCTCACGTTGGGAAAGCCGGCGCTCACGAGCTGGTCCCACAGCCTGAAGGACGTGGCCGTCGCTGGGAACCCCTTCAGCTGCTGCTCGCTGGCCTGGCTGGACACGCTGCGAGCGGCCGGCGTGGGCGTGCGGGACCTGAACGAAACCTTCTGCACCTACGGCGATGGGACCAGGAACTTCTCGGCCAAGATAACCAGCAGTCCTCGGTGGCTTTGTCCACATCCCCAGGGCACCAGTTCGCTGGCTCTGCTGGTGGTGGTGATGAGCCTCTTTCTTCTCGGCTCTGGGGCTTGCTGCCTTCTGAAGAAAGGGCAGAAGTCGCCGGAGTGTGCGGGACTCCAGAGCAACAGGGTGGGGGTCCTCCCCCACCACCCCAAAGGAGAGGAGCCAGCTGAGGTGAAGCCGGCAGACAGTGTCACCAAAGTGTAGCCCAGCCCCGGGGAGCAGGAACTGTAGCCCTCCCTCAGAACTCTTTATTATTATTACTAATATTATTGTATTTTAGACCTCCTCCCCTCACTGGTATCCTGTGTGTTTTGCAAACCCAATAAAGAGAGTGTGGATGGTGCTGAGCACTGGGCTGGGCAGAGGTGGGCTCTGGGGCCACCTCTCCTTCTCGCAAAGGAAGGTGACTCCATCTCCTCTGTTCCCTGCACGAAGTTAGATGCTCAGTAAGCCCACGAGGAGTGAACTTTCCGCCCTGCCATCATACAGCACCAAAAAAATGATGCCTGGGCTGCTTGGATTGCTCTGCCCCCACCCTGAACCCATCAGGTGCTGGTGGTGGAAGGAGAACTGTCACTACTGGTGCTACCTGAACGGTTCACAGCTGTCCCAGCCATCACTGTCTGCTGCTTAAGTAGGTTTAATAGGTTAAATAGCTGCTCCTGCTCCCCAGCCCAGGGCTTTGAGGAGTGGGCAGTGGCAGGGAGTGGTGCCTGGCAGTGGTAGGTCAGAGTGCTGGGGCAGAAGGGGGTTTCTGGAGGGTCCTACACACCTCTCCTGCCTTTTCCTACCAAGCTGTCATCTGAAGGATGTTGTGGAGTGGGCAGGGCTTAAAATGACCCCAGGCACCTCTGTGGTGGCCTGTCCTCACCTGCTGAGATGGTGAGAATGAGAGAAAACCAGCCTCGTGCTGATGCTGGGTCACGGGCTCTTCAAGGGGGTGCAGGACGTCCCCACCTTCAGCACCTGGACTCCTGAGTGGGTGGTGGCAGGAGCAGCTCGCTCTCCATCACAGGGGTAAGTGCTGGCCGAGCAGTGGTGCCCCCGGTACCTTCTGAGCATCTGCTCCATACACAGCCAGGGTTGCATCTGGGCCCCAGCTCGGGAGAAGGTGTGAATTGGGAGGGCGAGGTAGGATGGCTGTTGTTGCAGTGGGATGGCCACCTCAGGGGAAGGATAAAACTGAGCCTGAAATTCTTTTTTTTTTTTTTTTTTTACATTTCCCATCTCTTTGGTTCCACCTTGAAAGTCCCTGGCTGGCCCAGGCCACCTACTTGTCCACACACCTGTTGGGTGGAGGCTCTGAGAGCAGAAGGGCTTGGAAGGCCCTTAAAATCCCAACTATTTAATTTAATTAGTCTTTTTCTTCGAGTTTACTGTGGTTTTACTGTGAAGCAAAGGGTATTTCTGCTGTAAATGATGTGCCTTCCCCACGCTGCCCACGTTGCTGCTGGACCTGCAGCTCCCTGGCCTCTGATGGGCACCCAGTTCCCGAGGGACCCCTGGCGCCATCCGTGGCCTCGTGTTTCCATCCCTGCCTCAGTTTCCCTTTGATCTGACACTCCGTGCCTTGTTCCAGCGAGCCACCATCTGTGCCAGTGCCCGGGGCATGGCGGGGGAGCCTGGTGCCGTGCGTCACCACCCCACAGGGACCTCTGGGACTGTGGCACTGGTGAAAACCCAGCCCCCTGATGGAGGGGGGCTGTTGGCTGGATCTCCTCCTCCCACAGACACCCTGCTCCTTTTCTCTCCTGCTCCCGTGTCCCCCTCGTTCACCAAAGTCCCTCCACGTGCCCCAGCCCAGGCGCTCGGCGCCGCTACAGGGACACTCATCAGGGCAGCCTGGCCAGAGCCCACAGTGCTGTCACCTTCGGTGGCTGTTTGTGGTACATTTTTGTGTGGCCTCTGTTCCTCATTTAAACCCCCTCCCAGGCTGTACTTCCCATGCATGTGGCCATAAGCTGTCCTGCCCTTTGTGCTGCTGCTTCATCAGCTCCTACCGACGTCCTCCTCGCACCGAGGCTTGCAGAGGGCTGGAGCTGGGTGACCGGTGGGGACACCAGGTGCTCAGGGACATCACGTACCACCAGACACTTGGCTGGGGCAGTGCCTGGCACAGATCTTCCCAAGCTGTGTTTATCCAGCGCTGGTGACGCCGTGTTGTGTCCCCACAGACCAGCAGCAGCTGGCGAGTCACCTGAGTGAGAACAGAGGGGTCTGGGGACAACAGGATGCTGATATCTGAAGTTTTCTTCAGGGATTAGAGCATCTGCTGAAGTATGTACTAAAAATAGAACTCTTTTGGTTAGTAAAGACCCTGAGGTCTTTACTAACAGAGTCCAAGCATTGCCCCAGCACCACCAGGGCACCACTGACCCAGGTCCCTCAGCACCACAGCTCCACGGGGGGCTTGGAAACCCCTCCAGGGATCACGGGG
>JANIJG010018633.1:0-45345 GCA_024611175.1 Megaceryle torquata
TTTTTGTTTGTTTTTTTTTTTTTGTTTTTGTTTTTTTTTTTGTTTTTTTTTGTTGTTTGTTTTTTTGGTGTGGGTTGTTTTGGGGGGGGGGGGGGGGGGGGGGGGGGGAAGTGGTGGTGGTTTGTTTTGTTTTCCAGGCTAAATTAGTACCTTGAATCAGATTCCAAAACAGCCACTAAAAAACCTTTGGCAGCATGCAACAGCAAAATGTCAATAGGATTTTTTCGATACTTCCACCACAGTAAGCTGAAACCTGAGAATCAAAAAAGAATGTCAGTCCAGAGTGTGTTTGGTAGATCAGCAAAACAAACACACACAAGAGTGGGGAAAAAAGCTTCTTCCTTGTTACTTGGCTATCACAGACTAAACCCTGGCAACAGGCCACCTGGGAGATAAATGAGAAGACAGAAGATAATCACAAGGTTCACTTCTTTTTGAGATCCAGAATAAGCCTGTTACATAGTGGTTAACATGAACTGACAGTCAGGCTAAATTTAAGTGACCTCCAGTAATGTTACAGAAAATAACTTATTTGCCTAACTGAAGCCCTTTACAATATAGTTGTCTGTATTTATCAAGCTTTTGAGGTTCTGTTTTTCTTTAGTGAGGGAATACATTTTGCTTTTACTTATCTGAGCTGAAAGTATAGTCTCTAAAAGAGAGCCACTTCCAAGAAAGCAGAGTTAAGATTAAAGTTAATCTGAGCAGAAGTGAAAGAACTGTTCACTGTTTTAAAAATAATAATACAAAAAACCAAACAGGTAAAAACAATTTCCCAAATTAATTTGAACACAAGTAAAGTTTACTTATAAAAAGTCAAGCCTACGTGATCTTACACTGACAAAAAACAAGACTGGCTATTAAAGGTTTTAAAGGTTAGGTCTTTCAAACAATCATAAGCAAGGACTGAGAAGTGGATGACTTTCTTCTGAAAAGTCACCTTAGCTTGCACACAACTGCAAGCAAAGGATTTCAGGGTTTAGAGATCCAGCAGAGTAGAACTTTTCATAACAACTTAATCTTGTAAACACAGTTGTTAGGAGAGCAGAAGCAAAGCCTGTAGGAGGGACAGCTGATAGCGTTTCCAGATAAGATCTGATAAAGCCCTGAAACACCACAAGACTTTGACTAACAAAGACAAGATGTCATTCTAATCAGATTTTTGGAAAGGGAGAGTAATAAAACATGAAGGAAGAATTCATGCATCCAGAAAGTTCTTGCAGGAAACACACTGATTATTTTGCATATCCTTTAGTTTTATGACCAAATAGCTCTACGGCAGAATACAGAGTTCACTTACATCCAAGGTTAAAACAAAAGTTCAAATATTTGTACCTGGAAAACAATCATGCAACAGTTGTTTGAAGTTTAACCCCTTGGTTGGTCATTATTTCAGTAAGCAGCTGCAGTTTCTATGCATTTAAAATGCTCTGAAATGCCTTTCGGAAATTTGACCTCAGCAGCCACGTTGTGAACTTGAACAGCACAGAATGGGCCACGATCTCTATTTGAAAGCTACATCAGGGAAACGTGTCAGGTCACTGCTACATCAGCTATACATGACGCACGTGAGAAATAAATAACAGTGTTAAGGGGAAACATGGAATAAAAATTAAAGTTACCTCACTGAAAAGGCAATGCTCAGCTTAACAGAGAAGGATGCCAGCACTGACTGTTTTGAAAGACAATGTTTAGAAGCTGCTTTCTGCTACTTGTTGTGCTAACTGGGGAGAAAATTTATTACAGCCAAAAAGTTAATTGGGAGTTGAGATTGGAAGACATAGTTACCATCAACCAGGTTGGACAGCACTACACAGTCAAGCCTTTGCTGACTCTATCCTCCTTCCCTTCCTTTGCCTTCTCTTTCTGGCCAAGGAAAGAATCATAATACCCACAGGACTTACACCAACTCACTAAAAAGATGGTTTCCATTTTAAACCCGTAATATGTTTAAACTGCTTATCATTTCAGTTTGACTCAGTAGTACAGAAAAGCAAAGAATATAGTAATATAAAGCAAATTTTATGGAGTGCAAATTTTAAGCCATCAGCTACTGTTTAGCAATTGCCTTTAAGTGTGCTTGTCCACTGTAGTTGTAAGACCTCCAAGAGCACCTACACTAAGTGAAGAATTTCATCCCTGACTCACGTTGGTGGCAAGATGTTCATGTGTGCAATAACTGGCAGACTGTCTTTCCAAGAAAATAACAGGCAGAATAAATAAAATATTTTTATTCTTGTTAACTACAGAAGATATGCCATTAATGGTCATCAACCTTAGAAAGATAAGTTATCAAACTGGGAATGCACGAAGCATTATGAGGAATACCACGATGGGGATAGCAGAGTTCAGTTCTGAAGACATCAACAGCTTTTCTACTGAAGGAAGATTCTTCCCTGGGTATCAGCAACACCAGAGCACTGCTTATACTCCACTATAACTGTGGTTAAAAAGCCTTAATTATATGTATATACTCTAGAGAGATCTATTTTAACCCTGGAGCTAAGATTAGAGTAAATGAAGAAGTGAAAAAAGGGCAGAGAAAAGAGCTAATTATGTAGAAAAAGCAAACTTAAGGACCAAGAAATGGTAGATGTCCCTTCTTCAAAGGGACAATTTAAAGCTTTATCAAGTTTATGAACAATAAGGAGACACATCAAGTGACATATTTCTTATATTTTAGGGGGTGCAGAGGGCTTTAGATGGGGAGTTGCCAGCAGATCTCTGTAGAAGTTACTCTTTCTTGCAGGCATTTGAAAAGAAGGGCTGTCTGGCAACTTACTGTGCTCCATATCGATTTACTTATCTGTAGCTTTCTCCAATCGTTTGCCAGACCCTTTAAATCTAACAAAAGAGGCACAGTCTGACAAGTCAGTCATAATTTGATATCCAGTGCTACTTACATTCTTAACAAAGCCATGTAGATAAATGCTCCCTTTCTTGTTACCTATCCATCACCTAGCCAGGGTAACACAAAAGGCAGGAAACACCACCACGAGTGTCAGTTACAGTGATAGAAAAGATAACATTACCACCAAGAGGTTAGGCTTCATGTCAAATAAAGCAGGACCAATAACACTTCTGAGGTTCCTGGGTTGTACAAAGCCATGAGTAGTATGCCAGATCTGAAGGTAAAACCACAAGTTGACAAAGAGATAATGGAAAAAATTGAAAGTTTATTCATCACAAACAAGACAAGGCAGTCCAAAAGTACAAGATAAAAATTTACAATTATAAAGTGGAGGCCGTTATCACTGGATTTGGAAATAAAGCATCACACTATTATACCCCTGGAAGTGACAAGCATCAGGATTTGTTCACGAGTCTGCGAAACTGGATAAACAGATTCACACTTTCTGTTAACGGCTAGAAATCCCCACTGACAGCTGTCAGTTTTGCAAACAATCTGGGACCTGTAGTCAAGTCAGAATGTCTTTTACAGTTCTCTCTAGAAGCAGAGGAATCCCAGGCCAACCAGTATCTAGAAGTAATGTACGGGTGGCCAAATTGCTCTAGGACTGACCGAAACAGTTCTGTCCGTGGACATTAGCTCAGGTTAAGATGAAGTGTAAATGTAGGGCAGAAAAGCTATGCCACATTTGATTCCAGAATAGAAACAGATAGATACACGGTTATTGCAAAATAACTCTTCAGCTTTAACTCAATCTACCTCAGTCTGATTGAAGTAACATTTAAGTGACAGATTATTTAAATACACATTATGTATGTTTGCCATCACATTATATCCCATCAGAATAGACAGTTTTTAATTCATCCATCAGCAGAAAAATTTCTTTCCAGTTTTAGTAAAGGTGATACAGAAAAAAATTTACACATACACTCAGGTCACTTAACCTGAGAGTATCTATCACTATTAAAAAACTTGAGATGCACAGTCACCGAAGCCACCTCTTCCCTCTGTCTACACAATATCATGCATTATTCACGCATCTATCAAGTAATTTAAATCAGTGTAACAGAGAGCTTACTCTACAGAGTTAACAGCATGGAAAACATGTAGCATGATGGACACTAGAGAGAAAGGGTGTCCTCTGATAGTAAATATCACAGCAGCTTTGTTTACAGAAGCTTTTACACCACCCTGAAGTACCATGAAACAGCACAGTACACTGCAGTTAAGGTGCACTCGATAAAAGGAGCCTACCAACAACAGTTCTGCTAAAGTCAACAGGATACCATGATAGCAGGTTGAGACACCTGAGAGAGGATCAAAATGAATTTATGTAGCACTTTTTTTTCCCCTTCTAGTGATATTTCAAGGGCACAGTGCAATATCTCCTACAAAATCCTAACACACCCCATGAACTCTTTACTTTGAAGAGGGAAGCCAAAGGCTACACCTTCCTATGTCACCCCTGCTACAGGAAAAGGCTGCAAGCAAACAGGAGCAGGGTGCAGACTGCTTTAACACCTGGAGAACAGTTTCCCCAAAAGTTCAGTTACACAGGATCTGTTCTTACAGTGCAAGTAAGGTTACAGTTGGCTCCACAGGGAAGCAAACACAAGTGACAGGAGGTTAACTACAGTTCTGTATCTTTTTATAGGGATGCCTTTAACAGTATTTGAACAGGGAGTAGAAGATACTACATAAATGAAAGTCTGGTGGATAGAATTTTTCTAACTTCAACACTCCTCACTGGTGGTAGAGAAACTGGTTTATCAGTACACTTAGTCAAATACAGGGCAGTTCTGCCAGGAAATTTGTAACTATTGCTGCTCTTAAATCTCGATGTCTCTCACAATTCTCCATATTCTTATAGAAAAAGAAAACAAAACACAGCTCTGGAGATGATTATACAGTTACAGTTTTCACCAGTGACCTAAAAAGTAGGACAGATGCCAAGAAGCCAAAAAGTCTTCCTGCTGAAATCTTCCCTCCTTGAAGAAAGATTTGCAGCTATTAATTTGCAACTACTATTGCAGCTACTGGGGGGTGGGACCTGATGATCTCCAGAGGTCACTTCCAACCCCTACCATTCTGTGATTCTATTAAGAACTGCATACGGAGCATGCTTGAATGGCTAAACACAGAACCACTTGTCCAGTAACAGGAGCACCTGCTCCCCTATAAAGATAACCTCCCCTAAAGAACAAGTATAATAAACCTTTTATTTTCACACAGCACAGGAGAACTAAAATACAGCCCATTTGTTCATTCAGCACTGTGTTGCCTCTACAGCAAAGGTCACCAGAAGAAATAAGACCCTAACTGGAGACCACTGAAAGCTCCAGTTTCTTAATATACATCTTTTCCTAACTTTACTTTGCAATTCATAGCTGTGAGATGGTTTAGCTACTTCATGCTCACTTTGCTAATCACAAGTGCAGTCCACACTTATCTGTCCAAGAAAACCTGCTCCTTTCACAAGGGTACTGAAGTGATAAACTTTAAAGTAGCCCACACTAGAAATCAGCCCCTCTTAAATTAAAAGAGGATTGTTGAGCTCTAGCACTTGCACTTCAGTCCTTAGATGTCAATTGTTTTACATTATTTTTACCAGAATAATTTTTTCAAAGTTTGCTTTTATATCAGCTGACTAGCAAATCCAACTGCCAACACCACAGTCACAAGAGATTGTGAGGAGCCAGGCCCCAGAGCTCAGTGGCAAGGTCTAGGGCACAACCATTGTAACTGCAAAAAAAAAAATCTGCCTAGGAAGTACAGGAAGTCAGTTGTTCTAGTTACCTCTGGCTGTCAGAGACTAGAAAGGGATTTCCTCTCACTTTTCCCAAGTCCTTCTCCTCCCTCCCCAGCCTTGGCAGCAGAGCCTGCTAAACCATCCTCTTCCTTATTAGCTTTTGCCAACCGCAACATGAAACTAACAATCCTTGACAGCTTCATAGCTGCCCCCAGGTCAGAATGGCAAAGCTGATCATATTCCTTTGCTGAGGAGGACACAAGCAGCAGCAGACTGGAAGGCAGCACAGCATCACTCCCAGCTCAGCTCATCATTAGGGCTACATTTTCACCAATAGCAGCTTGAAACTTTAAGCTTAAAGGCAAAGTTTATGACCCCAAACTTCCCAAGAGGACCATTCTTGCAAACCATTCTTCAACCACAAGTTTGCAGTTGGCGTCTCATTTAGAAGGTACCGTCAGGCAGGTACCTCCCACTCCAGCCGGCTGGCAGCAGAGGGCACCACAGAATCACCGATGTGATTTATATACTTCCATCATGCTCACGAGTTAATTTATAGAGCACAAATTACTACTACAACAAGCTACAGGGTGACTTCTATAAATCATGCATCATATCAGATAAAAGTGCATGCAGTGAAAGGCAGCTAATTTGCTACAATGCTTTTAGCTATCAATTAAAAAAAACCAAACCATTCAAGCTTAGTATCTTCCCAAGTTCAAATGCCTTATTCACATAACAGCAGGTATCATGGAGTGTGAAGATCTCCAGCCTGACCACACAGGTACAGTATAGTGTCTCTAGAGATCAGGATAAGTCATGTAAATACGTGCATTAGCCCTAGCATAAACCACTAGTACCCACACTATTTCACCTGTGTTTTACAGACTGCAGGACTACATATCAATTAAACATTTTGGCTGAGGATGCGCAGGAACTCTGAGGCAGCAGCAAATATTCAAGAAACAAAAGGAATAGCTGCATTTCTCTTGCTTTCTCCTACCCCCACCTACAGATCATATGTTTTTTACTTATTGGATACTTGTTAAAAAAAAGATGAAGCTACAAAGTCAATCTGCCTTACATGAGCATACCAATATAAATGCATACTGGTGAGCAAAAGAAGTACAGTCATGAAGTATAAAGAAGCTTCTAAGCTAATACTTTTGCTATCAGCAGAAACATTTCAGTACCTTGATACCATCATCCCCACTTAAAACCATGACACTAGCCATACCTGTCACACACATCATGGAAAAAGGACTTTGTAGTTCATGTCATCTGCTGAGTGACTGTACATACACACTGATAAAGGACACTTCCAATCATGCAGCTGTAGGGAAGAGCAACTCAATGCATCATCTTTTCTAAAGAGATCTGCAGCACGACCTTGAGGCCAAGACCTCAGTGACTTAAGGCCACTGCTTCTCTGCAGAGCAAGAAGCACCCAACAGAGCTGCAGAAGAACAAAGGCAGAAGGAAAGAACACAGACCTAATCCACCTTATTAAAGCAATACATTATTTTCAGTCACCATGTTTCCCCTAAACATGTAAATACAGAAGCAATTAGCTGCTTAGGCACTTCTGCAGAAGCCATTTAGCATAGTATTCCTAAAGTATATTTGCATGGCTTCTGATTGCTTAATTTTCTGACAGGCTTGTTTCAGATACTAAAAACATTAAATAAAGCAAAGTCACCTACACTGTTATATTGCCATTTTGAAGGTAACATGCAGCACAACAGACAAGAAAAACTCCTAGCAGGTTTTAAACTTAAAATTTTAGTATTGCAACCCTATGTTCTAGGAATTAAAGCTTGATAACTTTAATTCAGCTCTATCTTAAAGCCATTTCCCCCTTTTTGCTGTTAGTCTGAAAGATACAATTCCTGACGGAAACAGCAGACACCATTTAAAGAGAAAGAATGAGCCTGGACAGAGATTACATTGAATGGCTCAATTCTGTATCACATCCGAAAGGTCCTCAATTCAAAGATTAGCCTTGACAAAAAAGACAAATTAAAGCCAGAAACAGACAAAATACCCCTTCTTGCTGCTATGAATATAATTTTTTGGTGATGTACCTGCAATCATCTAGAGTTTTAGTATTAAGAATTCAGTTCTTCTGAATGACTTAATGAACAAGCAGACAAACGGCATATTCATTTACAAGCTGGAAGTTGATGAGCAAGTACAAAACCCATGAATGCTTGTCAGGACCAAGGAAGAGAGGCTGGAACCACTGAATCTGAGGTTGCCTGAAAAAAAAACCTCTCTGCAGTCAGCTGGAAGATACCTCTATGACAATAGTAAAAAAGAAAACAACCCCACAAAAAAAAAACCAACCCAAAAACAAACAACCAAACAAAAAACCAACCAACCAAACAAAAAAAACCAACAAAAAAAACACCACACCCACGCAACAACAAAACCAAACCAAACAAAAACCAACCCAAACACACTTTGTCTTCATTCTGCTTCATCTGAAGCTATATTTACCAAGACAGTCAATTATCCTTTAGGGTATGTTCTCCCTTGCTTAGTGTAACAGAAGCTATCACTTGAGGGCCCAATCCTTAAAAAAAACAGGCATATGATACAAGTATATCTTCTTCCCTCACAGACCCACTGGGGCCCCTAACTCCATGTTAATTGGACTGGAAGATGAAGCTTTCAGCCTAAACCCCGGTAACTCTAATTTACACAAATTGAGAGAGTTTTTATTGCTAATTCTCCCATAAGCTGCACAGATGTTTCCTGCCCAGCTCAACACACCATCAAAACAAAAGCATATCTCAATTTACTGACAGCCACCATACTTTAAACAGACATAAAGGGAAGAAAAAGGACTCAACATTCTATACAACATGGGCAATACAGGATATCTAAATACTGAAAAGACTGACCAAACACAGAAATTAGCAGTGATGTACTGCACCATAGGAACTGCCCAGCTTACAGCTACCCAAAGCCCACAGTAAAAGGACAATTGTTGAAGATCAAAAATAAAAAGTCCACTTGACACTGTTTTTTCATCCCTTATAGACTTAACCAGAATTAACTGCTACTTCCAACAAGGAAGTTTGAAGCCTCTTTAGAATAATTACCAACTTTCTCCTCACAACCTCTGGAAGACATGTGATTTTACAATAGCCTTCTTTTCACCATAACACCACAGCATGTAAAGCTACGGAGCAGTGGACTGCAGGGCTTGCTTTTTATCAGTCATGCAAAATAGATTCCCTGCATCCAGAAGAAATACAAGCATAAGGCAGTAACATCAGGAACTCAGGCATGTAATGATCACTGTGTATGTTCAAGTGATTTCTGTGCAGGTTTGAGGATCCACTGCAAATTTATGTTTTATGGCAGCTGATCCCTTTCCCTAGCAGCATGAGACATTACAAGGATATGATTATAGTTATGCCTGGACTTGGACTAAATTTTGAAAAGTGTTTCTTTTGGGAAAGAGCTGTCTCAGTTTGACTACCCTTCTTTCTAAGAGCGTTTTCTCCCTCCGAACAGAAACTGCCACAGCAGGTTTCTCCACCTTTACGGCACAGTCATAGCGGCAAGTCTCCAAGGAAGGAAAGATTTATACAACTGAGAGTTTTAAGTGGTTTTGAACAAGCAGAGCCTTGTAGAATGGCAGCTAAACTGATAGTTACACACTGACATTTCAAGCTTTCAAGTCCCAATCATTCTTAATGGTACAAAGCCAAACCCAGAAGGGGATAAAGCAATTACACAGCCAAAAGTAAATGCAGCTAAACTGAGCTTCCAAACATCTAATTTCGGTGATCTAGCCTTCCTGTCTCGCACACTAAGCAGAAGGGTTTGTCTGTTAAATTTACTGCTACACCAGTGGGACAAGAAAGGAATGCAGTCATGTGCTGCAACATTGTCAGGCCATGTATGCAGCAGGCATCCTCTGACCCTCTCAGAAAGGGTTATCGGCTCCTCTTTTCCCAAAGGAAAGAGATCAGTACACAGACATAATCTTCCAGCTCTACCTGATACTTCCTTCTAGTCCTTGCCCTAAGCTGCACGGGGACCCAGGGGTAATGGGCGATGTTTGTTCCCTGTACCTTTCCAAGGCAGGTGAAGAGAAATGGCATAGGGCACTCCCCTTCCTTATTCCTCAGAAAAAGGGGGAAATACCTTGCTTTAATTCCCTCACCAAGCTCGGGGAAAAAAAAAAAAAAAAAAAAAAAAAAAAAAAAAAAAAAAAAAAAGAGAGACAAGCAGACCCTCCGGTTCCCACATCAGTGAATCGAGGAGAAGCACTCGCGTTCCCTCTCCAACACAGACACGGGCTATCGAAAAGCAGCGCCTTCCAAGGGGGCGCGGGAGCCCAACCCCTGCACTCCTCTTCCTCGCCCCGTCCTCTCTAAGGAGATGCTGCTGCTTCTCACCCCCATCCACAGCCACAGCTTCCCTCTTGTGACACGGGAGAGGGACACTGATATGCCCCGCACAAACCCCTTCTACTCTCAGCTCACGCGAAGGCTGCTCCTACTCCCACGGCATTTCCCACATCCCTCACCCAGCGACTTCCACCTCCGCCCCCACGCACACGGAGGGTCGCTCAGCCCCTACACCTCGTGTCCCCCCTTCCCAGGCCCCGCCACCACTCACCGGCGCTTCGCCGGCCGGCGGCCCCGCAGCGGCGGCCCCCTCCCCGCCGGCCGCCCCGCCGCCCTCCAGCTGGCGCTCGCGATAGAGGGACCAGAGCCCCACGTTGGGCAAGAAGACGAGGGCAGCCAGCACCAGCCCCACCGCCTGCAACAGCCGCTTCTGCTTCCGCCGCATCGGAGCCGCCGCCGGGGAGGAGGAAAACCGAGGAGAAGGAGGAGGAGCGAGGGAGCCCAGCACGGTCCGGCCCGGCCCAGCCGCCCCCGCTGCCGCCCTGAGGAAGCCCAACTTTCCCCGGCGCGCGCGGCGGCAGCGGCGGGCGGCAACTCCGGCACTTCCGCTCCGCTCAGCGCGCGGGGGAAGGCGTGGCCTCGTTAGGCCCGCCCACCGCCTCCGGAGGGCGGCCTCGCCCAGTCGCTGCCCGTTAATGAGTCTCCTGATGACTCTCTTATAACGAGTCTCGAAGGATGCTAGGGCACCGCCGGGTGTCTAGGTGGGCGCCGCGGGAGAGGGCGGGGAGCAGGCTCCGGACCGGCCGTCGGTGCGGGAAACCACGGTGCTTATTGCTCCAGAGAGGCTCTGCAATTAGCAGCCCGGCGGCACCAACCGCTGCCATTCAGCCACGACCCCTACGATAGAAACTGGCCCGGCTCTGCGGGGCGAACAGGCGCTCGGCGCTGGGTAACGCTCTCCATAAATAAATACAAGCGGTTTGCAAAGCATGGAGCACGCTGGCGGGGAGGGACAAGGCCGGCACCGGAGGAGACCGACGACGGTGACAAGCTGCTGTCCAGAGCATTCCGTGGCTGGAAATGCTCGCGGTCCATAGGCCTTACTGACAGGCAGGATTGTTCCTAATTAGTTCCCCAGCGATCACAGAATCATAGAATTATTTACGCTGGAAAAGACTTTAAGATCAAATGTGAATGGATTCTGTTAAATAGGAATGCCTTGTATTTTGGTACCAATTAAGTGGCTCCTACTGTACCATGAACTAGATAATTTATAGGCATGGGATGGTGTTGGGTTTCCTTAGAAAACAACAGTGGTACAGCTTTTCCAAAAATGGGGAGTGGATTCATATCTTAAATGAAGAGCAAACAGTCCTCATGGTGAGGAAGATGCCCTACCAGCAGAACAGCCGTGCGGCTCGGCTAATGTCAGCAGCATAGCTGTGACATCTAGTGCCTTGCTGTGGGGACTGGTAAAATAAATATTAGGTTTCTTCTGATGTAAACCTCCACAGCAAAATTTTTTATTTCCTAGAACAACAACAAGTCTATGAAAAACATCATATACCTCAGCATTTGCAGTTCTTGCCACTCTTGCCCTACACCAGCAAGTGGATTTAAACTTAAATAAACTTCCATAACCCACTAGATGGCATCTTCCAGCAGATTTCAGTGCCTGTTGTGAGAGACAAATTTTATCAAGGAAAGCATTTAATTTAGAGAGCAGGTTACAGTTCCTAAGTCTAACTACATGGTAAAGCAGCTTGTACTTTAATTATCAATGAGAATTTGTCGCAAACTGATTTCTGTACTAGGCATGTTAATGCTTCCATTGTTCTTCTGTGGGTGGAGAAGATACTGACCCATGAAATCCCTTTGCTTCTCCCTTTAGAGCAAAATATAGTCCCTTTATCATCACTGAATCACCTCCAGCAGCACAGAGACTTTGGCCACCCACCGCTGAATAATGCACAACTGCTAAAACCGTACAACAATAAAGCTAAGTGCATATTAGCTGGTACTGTGAGAATCTAGGCTGAAAAGCTATAGTACCTCGATACCTCAGATTTAATACTGCAGTGTCAGCATACTGCCATATGGACCCTCAGAATAACATCCACATCCCCTTGCTTCTGCAAGAGCTCTTCAAAAAGTGGTTGTGAAATAGCAGGCAGTTTCGTAGGTATGCACACAGGATTACAGTCTGCCCTTGGCAGAACATCCTCATTTATATAAAGAAATGGCAGCCACGAAGTTTGAGAGTTAATTAAAACAAAGCTACTTGCTGGCTTGACATATGTTTAAATTTAGGATTGTGAGCATGCTTGCTAAATTAAATGTTTGCCTCATAAACTGACTTCAGCAGAGTTGCACAAGTTTTAACTGTGAAAAGAATATGGGTAGTGCTGCAGGTGGATCAGTATTTTGTATATTAGAGTATCCTGAACAACCAAAACCTCTGAAGACCCTCATAAGAATTAAAGTCTGCTGTTCCCCATTGATCACAGTGGAAATGGATGCTTCAGGTCTTTCCTCCTCACTTTAACATGGAGTGAATCCTGTTGGTTACCAAGTAAAATAATTTATACCCCATGCAGCTGCCTCAGTCCCAAATAAATAAATGTGTTTCTTCTATTAAGGTTCCAGCATTTCTCCCTCTCCTCTTGAAGTGTTTTGGTGGTGACAGAGCTCTGATTTTGGCCCGTGGGATGCAATGCCTTGGGGATTAATTTAGCACATGCAAAATAAACATGGATTTATCTTTTTGAGAAAGAAGAAAGCCTATGGCTCTTAAGTGTCTAACAGGAAAGGGAAATGGTGTACCTTCCCCAGGCATCTTTTCAAAACAAATATAGGATAAATTAATAGGAGCTCAATCCCCATTTGGAAGCACTCCTTGCTAGTGAGCTGGGTTGCCTTGTTTGCAACTCATGCGTTGAGATGCCCTGGGGCAGAGTGCAGAAAAAGTGGGTAGTGGCATCATGAAGCCTTGGATGAAGGATGTGGAGCAGTGGTGACCAGAGGGACTTAGTGAGCAGATGCTAATGGGAATGCATATGGCAGGAGGTCCTGGGTTAAAGCCCACAGATGGCACAACAGCATGGAAATGAGAGGGCAAAGACATAGGGAATCAGTGCTGTCCTGATTTCTAGTGGCCTTTGGCTGCAGATCCTCAGGGCAAAGACTGACTCATGTGAAAGGCAGATTCTGACCTTGGGACTCCTGTAGGTGTGGGTAACGGAAAGCAGTGGGTTCTCTCCATACCTACGAGAGAGCTAAATGGCTATGGGATCCCCCCCTCTTCTGCTAAGTGGTCATGGGAGAGACTAGACCTGGCTTTCCATGCCCTCAGCTGCTGTGCTAGCCTAACAGGGTTAGGGAGGGAAAATACTGCTGGAGGAATGGCATATCTGCCTCTAATAGCAAGGGGGAAATAGGGACCAAAATACTACCCAAGAGCCTATTATGTTTTTCTCTCTGGTTCACAGATGGTGCAGATACACATTACCATGATGGGGAATGGAGCAGGAAACTCCAGTCCATGTCTCTGTCCACACTGTGCCTTGTGACAGACAGCTGCACTAGCAGGGAAAGTCAGCTCCTCCACTTGTCCTTTGGTGGGTTTTTGAATAGTTGTTTGTATAGTGCTTATGATTTCTCATTCTGCAAATCTCTTTTTTAACCAGGAAAATAAATTGAACAAAATAAAACAAAATAAAACTAAGTGAACGAATCTCAGCTGCGGCCGTGTCACAACAGGATTTTTTTTCCATGGCATTTCTTCATCCTCCACTGTTTATTGGTTGAAGCTGAAGAACTCAAATCTCATGTGAACAGAATTGATTTGTTGAGGGGTTTTTTTCCCCTTTTTCTTTCATGATAAAAGGCAGTGCCCAGGAACAGCTCACCCATTGGCAGGAGCACAGCCCTTCCCCTGCTGTTCTGCAGGGAGGTGCCTGCTGGCAGGGCCCCCCACAGCCATCCTGCTGGGCTCCTCTGAAACCTAGAGTTGCTTCCAGCCGGCACTCAAGATGTTGTGAAACAATGCAAATGGTTGAATAGCTCAGAGAAGTGAGGATGATTACAGGCTTTTAAAAATAAATTGCAAGCCCTGGCACTGTGGGAGGACATACAACCCTCTCCCCATCCCACCCAGGGATGGAGAGACAGCACCAACATCCATGAATCCTTGTTGCCTGGATGGGAAGCAATTTAGGGAGTTAATCTGTGGTGTGACAGACCTAGGGATTTATCTGTGCATAGGACAGACCTATGCACATCTTTTAGCAGAAAAAATAAATAAAGAGTTGCTTTTCTTTGGAATGTGGTTTTCCCCAGGAGTGACCTGAATCCATTGCCCATCTGTTGGCCAGGCTGCCCACCTGTCAGGACCATTAGTGGTTGAGGAGAAAAAGCCCTTTCTGCACTTGGTAGGGACTGAACCTTGCAGGTCCCTGCTCTCCTCTCTGGGCTTCGGTGGTCAGCAAGGACTCTGCTTCTGCAGGAAAAGCCTTGCATGAAACCACATTGGGGGGCTTTAGTTCTAGCACTGTCTTCCCAAAGCAGTCCTGACAGTTTGTGAATAATTATCAACAGGGTTCAGCTAGGGGATGAGGAGAGAGAGGGTTTGTTCCTGGCCATCTACTCAAGTAACCTTATTTAAAAAAAAAAACCAAAAAAACCCACCCCAAAACCATAACTGTTGTTGCAGTCTTTCTGGCTGGAATAGGCAATGAGCCTTGTCTGCTCCCTCTGCTCTGAATTCAGAGCTGCTGCAATGAATCGGACTGATTCCAAGTCCAGCAGAGCCAGCCAGGCAGACTGCAGTCAAGATGCCCCCAAAACTCCCTGGCTCCCGCTTCTCTGAGCGCAGCGTGAATTTTGAAGCCAACATTTTCTGTGCTTCTCAAGGCATTTGGAAACTCATGCTCTAATAATTAAGGCAGCTTTGAACATCTTAGCCTTCAGCATCACTTGTCTGACTGTTTCCCGTAGCAGCCCTTAGTGCTTGGAACAGGTGCTGGCTTTTAAAATGAGCTCACCATGGGCTTGCATGGTTTTAGCAAGGAGGAACTTAAGAACATTCTCCAAGGCATATATGAGAGCAAAATAGAGCTGATTTTGAGGGAGGTTTGCAGCTTTCCCGTGAACATGAGCAGTTTGTGCATCACTGGGCTGAACCTGGAGGAGGGGTCTGCACTTCATCCATCTCGATGGATGCACTCTGGGGTGAGGGGTGCATCACTTGGGTCTGAGGCCTTCTTCAGGGTGGATCTGTAGTGAATCAAGAAAACTTATGCGCTTAAGCTCTGCTTTAAAATGTTATTTGCTAAATGTGATAAACTCTGCTTGCACCATTAAAAATAACATTATGGAAAAGGGAAAGAAGAATAAAGATGCTTAACCCAGCACTAAAATACCTAGTGCTGAAGATAGCCAGGAGAAAAGGAAAAAAAAGCTGGTTATGAGAAAATTCAAGTGAAGTGCATAAAAACTTAAGCGATATGGATAATATCATCCTGAGTTACTGTGTTCAGCCCCACCAAGGGAAGAGGAGCAAGGACTATAAAGCATAAATAGAGGAGAATCAAATTCAGAACAGATGTCAAGAAGCACCTTCCCAAGTGAAGAATCAAACAAAGCAGAGAATGACCTGCCAGGCAGGGCTGGAGCAGACATGCCGGGGCTTTCCAAGGTGAGATGTGTCTGTGGAGCACTAGCCTGGGGCTAAGCACAGAATGAAATGTGCTAAATGGCCTCTGTGGGATCCTGCCCTGCCTTCTGCATCTGACATAAAATCAGCTTCAGTTTTTTTCATATTAAAAAAAAATATATTACTGTCATCAGTGAGGGGAGCCTGGGCATCCATTCTCATGAGAACCTCCTGCTTCTTCAGCCCTGTGGATCAAAAGCAAGAGATGTGCAGACTTGGAAGGGTCGAAACCATGCAGCAGGTGCCCTTGTCATGGGGTACCCACCCTGGGGAGATATTGGCATTGCTATCACCCAAGCAGTGAGCCAGTGCAGGAGGTGTGTGGTGGGGGCTTCTCACCAGGACATGAATCTCCCCACCGTCCCCATGAATCCTGCTGGAGCACATCTTGCAGGCATTGATTTCTGCCACTGCCAGATGAGCATTTGGTGGGTGAAGTGCTGCTAGGAGGTGTCTCAAGCGCCCAACTGGAGGGCACGGCCCTGAGCTTGCCCATGCTTAGCTGCTTTTCCAGCAGGGGGAAGGTTCTCCTTTCTTAAAATCGGTCCTCTCCAAGGGCTTTTGTATTCAAAAGCCAGAAGGAAAACAGTCAATTTTCTGTCTCCAAAAAGAAAGGCAGAAAAACAGTGTTTGAGATGCAGAAAAGTAAGGCAGTCGTGGTGTGGGATGGGATGAGAAGATGAGATTGGGAGGGCAGGTGCCCACCATCATAGTGGTGCTGACCCATGGTGATGCATTGGAAGAGCTGCAAGTTCTGTGTCACTGGGATCAAATTGCTCAGGCCCATGGGATGAGTTGTACCAGGTCAAGTCAGCACTTCTGCTGTGTCTCAAAGACATTGTCCTTTGTGTCTGCCGGGAGCTTCACACCTCCAGGATACTGTGTGGCTCCAGGTAGCCATCAGTTAGTGATGGAGTTGTTCATCTGCTCAGTGTATTTTCACATTTTTTTGTCTTTCAGAAATAAAATCATATAGTAAAGGTGGAGGTGTGTATACCCTTCTGTTTCCTTTCTCCTGCCCAGTGTCTCCAGAGTTGCTTTTGTTCTTCCTATTGATTCAAAGTCTGACAGTGCCTCTGGCCTCTAAGACACACAAAGACATGGTGTAAGGAATTGTACAGCTCCCCTCCCGTAAGCTGAACCTTGTAGTTCAACTGAATTCCCATTATATTCCCATCTGATATATGGAAGTACTCAGACTATCTGGAGGTCAATGAAGAGACAATCATCTCTCTGGAAGGCCCTGTCCTGAAAGGCATTTCTAACAGACAGATGCTCCTTTGGAGTTGTTTTTTCCTTCTTACTCTCACCCTCCTCCTCCTCCTTCCTCTCATCCTGCCCATCAGCATCCCAGCTGGTCATGAGTCTCCTGGAGCAGTGAAAAACATCCTTAAGTGGCTGCATGCTTGAGAGGCAGTGATTTACCTGGGACCATCAGGAAACCTCACTGTGACAAGCTCTCAGTGCCAGCAACCTGCTTGCACTCCCCAGGCTCCTTCTGCAGGGAGGAGGACATGGAGGCATCAGCATTGGCCTGCGGTGGGGGTAGGAAGGGAGGAGGGCAGATGCTGCCTTTGAAGGAAGCATGGGAAGCAAAACTCTGCGTGTCCCACACCCCTCTTGCTTAGAAGGCGAGTCTGCAGGGATGACATGAGACACCAGAGACATCCAAGGCTGTGGCTGTCGTATCACATCCCTGTTACTGGTGCCGAGGATTCGTAATTCAGCAGCCCATGGATAAGACTTGAGCCTACTGAGCAAGGTGATGTGCAGAGGTTTCTGCCTTATTCCCAGGGGATACAGGGGGATGAAAGATAACTGGCAGCTTCTTTGAGAGTGCTAATAACCATCATCTTGCAGTACATGGCACTGCAAGACAAGGCACTGCCCATGGGGTTCCCCCATACTCTTCCTCCTGGGAAACACACCTAAAAGCTTCAAAGGAATCAGGAAAATTCATCCTCCCAAGGGGACCCGAGGCCGAGTCCTGTCTGGTTTGCAGAGAGGCAGCAGAGAGGAAATAACAACCACAACAGTCTCTTGGCCTGAGCTGTGTGATCATTCTCATGGAGGGCCAGGGTCAGAGGTGTGGTATCAGGGGTCCCCCTATTACCAAGATACAGGCAAATGAGAGGTGTTCAAAGTCTGCTGTGTCCCAGCATGCCCAGCTTCAAATCCGGTGTTTGCTTTGTTGGAAACTGGAAAAAAAAAGGTCAGTTCTGGGGCTCCCAGATTTCAGCGTGGAGCTGACACATGGGTTTGCCTGGGAGAGTGAGCGAGGGGGGAACTGGGTGAAACAGAGTTCAGAGAGCAGTGTCTCGCTTTGCTGCTGGGCTGTCTGAGAAGGGAGAAGAGTTGCTGTGATTTATGAAGGTTCAAGAGCCACCCTGGGTCCCTGCCAGCTCCTGGCAGAACCCCAGCATTGCACGCTTCTGCTGACACAGAGACAGAGAGATCAGCCCTTCCATCCTTTGGAGGGTGTTTCACCTGATGCCAGAGAAGCAGGACCTCATGAACACACAGTAAATGTGTCCAGTGCTGGACAATATATGCTCTCAGATGGGAAATCATGTTTCCCTGCTCCTCACTTAGGGATTGCTGAAGGGTGGACTGTCTTATGGATTTATATGGGCTATTTCTCCAGCCACCATCACGTCCAGCTCCCCCTTCCAGAAATAAATAAAGATAGATCAAGGAAGAGCAGCGTGACTGCACATGTTGCTAGAGAGATGTGTCAGAGCCACTTGCTTTCATAACTGTGTCTAACAGGGTATGCAGTAAGCCTAATGAATCTCTGTCACTAACCCATGTGTGTGTCCTGGCTGAGTACATCTTCTGTCACCCTGAAGGCAGCTGACAAATAATGAAATTAGGACAATCCTAGATTTGCTGTTGGCAGGTCTGCCAGCTCCTGCCACAGCGGCTGTCAGAGGGAGTGAGCCTTCTGCACACTGCCCTGCTCCCTGTGGCACTGTCCCATCCTGGGCTGAGACAGGGCTAATTCCTCCCATGGGCGCTGGGGACCATGTAGGAAAGGCTGTCTGCTTGCACGTTCATGGAAATGCTGACTGTGGGAGTAACTAATAGCGGTAATGGACTGCAGGAGGGAATAACACTGAAATAAGGTGGAGAGGTGGGAGAGACACAGGAGAGAAGGGCTGTCCTGGGGCACCATGCATAGGGTGTGTACTTCTGCCAACACATCAGTTTTTGAAAGAAAAATATGGTGATCACAGAGCTGGTTGGAAATGCTTCAACAGAATATTTTTTTTTCCCCTTGGAGATTGCCATTTTGTTAAATCCCAGTTGTTTTGCAAAAGCAGGTTTCAAGGACACTGTGACAAACCTCAGGCAGGTGGTGGGTCCCAGCTTTCCCCACAGCTCTGAGGCTGGAAGACCTCAGACCTCACATATGTGCTCAATCCTGGGGCTATTCCTATGGAAAGGAGGGGACAGCACAGAAAATGTGAGACACTGAAGATGCAAAACCTACCACTGTTGTTGAGAGCTAAGCACAGAGCCAGGGAGGCATTCCTGGTGTCACACAGCTGATGTGTTCAAGATGTGCTGATGCACAGGTGCACTCCCAGACCCCCAAACACCTCTGCCCTCTGAGATGCCTTGATGGAAGCACTCAGTTACTTTACTTGCTGCCATTCTCTGATGGCTTTCCAGGATGGCCCATGTGCTCTGCTGGGCTGCAAGTAGGGCAGAGAGTGGGAGACATTGTTTCTCTGGTTAGAGCAGGCTGTGTCTGACATGCAGCTGGAGACTGCAGGGACTCTTGGCACAGGGAGCCACCCCTGCCTGTGACATTTTCCCTGGCTAGCACATGTTTCAGGTTGGCCAAACAAGCTGAAGATGGCTTTTGAGCTTGATAAAACCATGCACTTTCCCAACCTTCCTGCCTGCTAGAGTAATCACCCACCCTACCATGTGGTTCCATGGCAGAGGTGGACAGGACATCCCAGTCTGCAGGCAGACAACACGAAGAGAAGCTCTTCTGCTGATGTAGAACCTCTGGGAGCATCTCTGCCAGTCTGGGCACAAGAATGGAAATGATCAGTTGAGGGTTTCCCAGCCCCAGGCTGACATGTGGCAGAGACAGGGAACCAGTGACCTTTGAATACCCAGCTGAGACAGACAGTCTGGCTGGTGGCTAGGAGGGCTGGAGCTTGTTTCTCCAAATCAAACGCCCTGCAGCAGTTCAGCTCTGCTAGAAATGATGTTTCTCAGCCTATCATAGGACTGATTTGTTACTTCCACTTCCTAAATTTGTCTCTTAATGCTTGATTTTAGGTAAGCATAAAGGCAGGTGGCTGCTGGGCTTTGTGTACTGCTGTCCTTGAGCTGGTTCCAACTCCTTGGAGGCAAAGTCAGCTGGAGGGGCAGGGAAACTTGGAGGAGAACCTGGGGAAACCCTAAGGGCTGTGCTGGTGTTAGAGAGTGTGGATTGTACCTTATCTGGGTGAGATGAGATAACTGGAGACCACCTGGTGTTTCACAAGCTAAAGAGAGCCCAAGCTACCTCCTCTGCTGAAGAGGAAATTAATAGGCTAATTTACAGTACCCAAATGAGAGCTCCACTGGGAAGACACAGCTCATAGGTCTGGCAGAGCCTTTGTCAGGAGGGAGCAAGGGGGGACAAGGCTTGGAAGGGAAGAGCCAGGTAAAAATAGTCTGAGCCATTCAAACCAAATAGCCCTAAGAGAAACTGAGATGTAAGAGAGGTGGTGTTGTCTGACATGGGGGAGAATGTTCAAAGGAGCAGATTCCTCTTTTATGCTCCAAACAAGCCTTCTGCTCTGAACTTAGGTACAGTCTCATCAGCGTGGGATAAGTCAGAAGAAATCTGTATGCTGGTGGATGGATGGTGTGGCCCTTGAGCCACTTACAGGCAAGCTTCAGGGACTCCTGGTGCCTGTGCTTGCTGGTGAGGATATCAGCTGTATATTTAATACGCACATCCTAAATGGGCTTTTTTTTTCAGGTCTATAAGACCTGAAAGAAGTGTGCTAATAGCTTTCTCCTGCCCTTTTCTGAGGGCTCTTTGCAAAAGGGAAATGCTAGTAAGGCATTTTATGGGAGAGAAATGCTGGTATTTCCTTTTCAATGGGGTATCAGGGGACTCACTAATCCCTGTGCAGCTGTTCAGTGGTAGACAGGCTGAGAAGGAGCCCTGGTGCCTGGCCCCTGGGGTCCTGCACCCAGAACCCGAGGGGAGCAGTCACAACTACATCCCTGGCCCAGGGCTGCTGGGCTCCCATCGCCTCCCTGTGAGCCTTGGGGACTCTGTAGGTCCCTGAAGCACAGTGGAGTGTCTTAACAGGGGATTCTGAGAGGAAGATAATTCTGGACAAGAGGAAAGAAATTAAAACAATAAAAAATGAGCTGACAACATTCTTTTGAGCTTCCACAGACATAAACCCTCTGTTCTACAGGTACCTAGGTGTCTCTCATCAGCTTGCAATGGTTTGTTCCTCTATAGTTGTGTGAAGAGAAAAGAAATGTCATGGCAGAGAAGAAAGATAGAAGACTACAAAAAGCTGTGAGCTGCCAGTGTGTTTTGAGAAGCTTTATTCTGAATCAATATTGAACCGAAGAGGAATTATAAATCTAGCAGATTACAAGTGAAACAACACCAGGGCATCTGTTTCCAGATTTTATTTTTTTTTTTTCCTACTGTCTAGAGCACCTGTTTTTACAAGAATCCACAGAAAAAGAGATATTAAAACAAAGGAGGGAAAGAAATAACAATGAACAGGAGATATATAGAAGACAAGGAGTAGCAGAGATTCAGGACTGGAAAATAAATGGAGAAGAAGAGAAAGAACCTAACAACCAACAGTCTGTAACCAGCATCAGGCACTACAAAATCTGAAAGATATTTGTTTTACAGGACAGTGTTCCCCATCTCCAGAATTGCACTCACTGATTTATGGCTCCTGGCAGCTGTTGCAGAGGTTGAACTAAGAGCAACGAGATAGAAAAGTGGAAAACACCCTTAGCAGTTGCCTATTGTTTCCTAATGGAAGAAGATTTATTAGTAGGAAGCCAGTGAGGGTGTCTGGATGCAGTTGGAGGCACATTCCCAGGTCCATTGCTCCCCATTTCAGGGATCAAATTAACCTTTGATGAAATTCAGATTGTAATTAAGGCAAAGAGCACAGAACCGAAGGCATTCATGTGGCTTAAAGCCTTACTGTGCTTCAGCTGAGATGTCATTGTCACAAGCATGCTCATGGACTGACTGAGGATGGAATCACATGTTAGAGTAAAGCACTGAGAGTCATGAAGCCCGTTACCACAGCTCCAGCTGGCCACCACAGCTCTCTGGGAAAGTGTGAACCCGCTCAGCTCAGAAAAGCCCATCAGCTCATGGGGCCAGGATGGTGCTGGGATGCCCAGTCTGTTCATCAGTTTCCAGCAATCCATGCAGCCTTTTAGTTCTCCAAACCTTTATTTAACTTAGCAGATTTCTATAGAAACTATTCTAAGATAAAATTAACTAAAACCTGATGTCCCTCCCATAGTTTGAACTTTCCCTACACACCACTCTTTCACAGTCTCTAGCTGTCCAAAATATGGCTTGAAAACCTTGAAAAACCATTTTATAACAACATTTTGCAGGATTTATCCTGATGCCCCTCTACTTAAATGTCTCTGATGTTTGGGAGCTCCATCCTAGTATGGGATAGATTGGCACCTGCATCCTGAATGGCTTGAGCTCTGCTGGCTCAGTGCTTTGCAAAAACCTAGAAGTGCCTTGATCAGGGAAGGTGCTGTCTAACACTGCATCCCATTCTTTCTCAGTCTCTGACATGTTTATGTGCTGTGTTGCAGCACACCCTGCATTATGTGCTTGTCTTGAAATCAAGAAAAGACCCCTTTTCCAAGAGTAGCTTACCTCTGCAAGCAGAGGCTCATTTTCCTCTTGTTACTTTACCAACACCATTCACCAGGACTTGCAGAACTAAGAAGAGAATTTTGACTCATATCTGAGGTCACTTAGAAGCCAGAAAAGAACATCAGCTATCAATAATCCATTGTGCTTAGCTTTCTGTACCAGGAATGACCCTTGTGTTCACGAACAACACTTACCTGAGAAATACAGGGAGGCAGCAATGGCTGCAGCTGACAAAAAGCCACCCACTAGAGTTGCTGAGGATTTGACCTTGTGTTTTTATTTGGGTTTATTGATTCATTTTGAAAAAATGCATTGTAAATAGGTTTATTCTAACAGTTATAATTGAGCTGATGAGAGCTTGGGAAAGGGAAACAGAAAGAAACCTGAATAGAAATCAAGCCTGAAAGAAGATGCTCATGGAATGAATGCATCTCCTAGATGGTGGGAAAACTGAATTAATGTTTCTCTCCCTGTACACTTCACTGGTCATAACCCTTCACACATGGATCCTCTGCGCATGGCTTTGCTTGCCCATGCTCGTGCCCACAGCCACAGCTCTGCTGCTCCTTTACCAAGAGCCAAGTCTGAGTGCTCCAGTGTGTCCCTGGAGGGTGCTGTAAGTGTGTCTCCCTGTCCCTCCCTCCCTGTGGCAATGCCCTGTCTGAAAACCTGATTTTTAATGTCTCTTTAGCCTCAACCCTCTCCACTGAATAAGAAGCAGAATTCTTTTATTTCCCCTTTTTCTCTGGCTTGTGTCTTAAATTGCTAAATCTTCCATCTCTTCTAAAGCATCTGAGGAGTAGGAAGAGCAATGGCCCTCCAGGCACTGCTGCAGCTCCAGGATGTGACCCAATGAGAAATTATTCATGGAAATTTGCAGTCAACTCACAGATAGCTGCTGAGCAGGAAGGCAGCAATCTTCCTGTAATCCACAATTTGATGCAGATTATTCATTTGGTGCTTCTGAAGAGTTAATATACTTGGCTGGGACTGGATAGAAATGATACCTACTTAATATGACAGAAAATAAATAGAATCTGCTTTCGAAGGATGCATTGACTGAGCTGTCATGCCTGATACTGGGGAGACAAGTGTCTACAAGCTTCAGCTTAATGTGGCATGGAAATGTATTGGGTTGTATTTATGCCCATATACAATACTTAACCAGCTATTGTGCTGATTAAATATTTAATTGGCTGTCTGTGAGGAGAAACGCACCATTAGTCTATAGGGAATTACACTGTTCCTTGTGCCTGATCTTAAATAAAATGTGTAATTCCTTGTCACTTAAGCATCATGTTAAGTGGCCATTAAGGAGATGTTTTCAAGGGAAAAAAAATATAAAACTTGTCGGCTGGTGTTGCCTCACATGGACACCAACTTGCCTCAGCACAGGCACAGCCCTCAGGGGCATTCTGGGGCTCAGGGGACAGTGGGGATGCTCAGCCTGTCCCCTGCCTGTCACTGCCAGTTGGGGGACAGAGCCAGGGAAGAGCTTTTGGGGTTCCTGTGCTACTAAGTGGCTTTTGGTGGTGCTGGTTAAGGCAGACAGGTATTTCAACCCCTTTTCCCCTGGTCTTTTGCAGTATGGATTGTCCAGGCACTGTAAGGGGAGAGAGAAATGCAGAAAGCCCATCAGGATGCTCCTAAAATACAGCTCCTTGCTGCAGCTTGGGGAAGGGAGTGGGCTTGGGCAGGGGCCATGACAGGAGTTTCTTTGCCTGATTTTGTTTGGGAATCTAAATTCAGTGAGGGGAAGAGGAGAAGGAAAAAGGAAGGAAGGCAGGCTTATGAAAGCAACTGTTTCTTCCCTTCCTCACGGCTACCCTGGGGTACAGCAAAAGTAAAGTATGCAGAGCAGAGCTCGCTTACCTTGCAGACTGCACAGTGCTGAGTACAAGCACTGTGAGAAAAAATGCAAATGTATTGAGTTTTATTCTCTGTCATAATAATTTAATGAAAACTCTGGACTTTGTGATGCAAAAGCCAGTGTTTTTTTATTGGAAAAACTCCTTAGTCTTATAGCACAGCATCAGGCCAATGGCTTCCAGCAGCACGTACCCTTACGGCTGTACAGCCTCTGCTGGCTGTGTGTCCAGAGAGTCCCCCTGCCACAGGCTTACATGGCACTTTGATTCATCCCAGCAATGAAGCTGCCATCTCTGCTGAATAACTAACTAATCCTTCAGGAGTGTAATTATTTTTCCATTGACAATTTGGCATCCTTCGCCAACTGGCTCCTTCTCTTCAGCAAATTTTCATTCCCATGCACATATGCCTGCTGCAGAAGCAGCTCCAGGGCAGCATCCTGACTTGCAGCAAGGTGTCCACTCTGTTTACTGCTTCAAAAGCACTGGCCAGCTATTGGGATTCAATAGCAAACCCCAATACTCAGAATAATTCAGTTTCATCTTCATCCCTAGAGCCAGCTCTGGGCTGAACTATCTGATAAGTGCAGCTCTTTGCTGCTCTCCCACGATCCCTGTGCTCAGGGGGGTTTGACTCTACAATGAATGCTCCCAAGCTTCTCTTAACAGGATTGACCTGAAGACACAACTATTCTGGGACAGATAACAAGGAAAGCCCTGCTAGTACTGGTGCAATGAAGACACAGTGTTAATTTTAGCCAGGATTCATGTCCTTCTTAGAAATGGGAAAAGCAAATGAACATTCTCCTGGCTGGCACAGACAGCTTGGCTTGCCTGGCACTAAGGGTAGGGACTTCATGCCTGTGATGTGCTGTGATGTCCGCAAGCTGAGGCAGCTCCCATTGAAACCCACCCCTGCAGCTTTATCCTCCTGGCTGCTCTGCTGTCCCCTCTTGGGCAGTGCTGAGGCTGGGAATTCTTCAGGGTGTCCAGCCCTGAACCCTGTGCTGAAAGGAGTTGCCCCTGTGTTGGGAAATTCACTAGGGACAACAAGGTCATGGGCATGAAGGACCAGGAGTCAGAGTTGCATGTATCAAGGTCCATTCTCCCAGTGTTGGCCTGGAAAGCTGCTCTGTTGTGATGGAAGGGGAATATTTAAATTCCAGAAACCAGGGCTGTCTCTGTCCTCTACTCTGCTCTGCTCTAGTGGCAGGGGACCGTAGGACCATGGGCCACACATGGGGGTGGGACAAGTTCGGCCCATGCTGTCTCAGACAACTCCCAAATCTGAGGCAGTGGTCCATAGGGAAGCTGGGTCTTCCTGGGTCACTTCACTCAACACAGACCAGCTAAAAGCCAGAATAACCAACTGGCTTTTGCTGCAAACTGCTTCAGGATGAGGCACACAGCTGGGACCTCATGGTGCTTTTGAGTGTCTGAGCCCCCAGTAGCTGTGCTATGAGTGAGTATCAGAGGGAGGGTCCTGCCTTACACTTCCAGCACATCCCACTGCCAACATCCCCATCCCCACCCCTCAGCTCCCCTCCTGCTGTGCTGTGAGGTTGTGAGGTGTGACATCAAGTCAGAACTGTCACCAGCCCATGGAGACCAGTGTTGACACATTTGGGAGCATCAGGGAGATGTCAGCACATCTCTCTGGAGGTATCACTCAGTTCTGAAATACCCTGACACAATCTGGGCTCCAGGACCTCGAGGGAGGTGCATGCAGATTGCCTTAGTCAGGTTGGTTGGGTTTTCTTTTTTTTTTTTTTTTCCTGGGTTTCACACCTCCCATCACTCTCTATTTTTGATCAACTGAGTCAACCCTAGGTTTGGCACTTGGAGTGGAAAGGTGATCCCACTCCATCAGCAGGGCACAGCCTACACACTGTTGCCCAGCCCACACTGGCTTTGCATTGGCAGTTCCCCGCCAGAAACAAAACTACTATAGTACATTTTTGCCTCTATGAAGGCGGGGGTTAAAGGGCTGAGCATCTGAAACCTGCAGTGTGGAGCTACAGCAGCCCTTGGAAGATGCAGAAGAGCATGGGGTGGGCATCCTGCTGGCTCTGCAGAACACAGCCTTAGAACTGGGAAACCAGCAGGACATCAGCTGCTCTGGGAAGGGGACAAGGGCTAAGGGAGGTGAAGGGAAGACTTTGGGGGGAAATGACATGAGGTCAAAAGCCCATTCCTAGTCCAGGGACACATCTGAGTGACCAGCTCCTGTGGGCTGCATGCCTGTGTCAGCCCTTCCCAGTGCCAGAAGCATGACTGGCTTTCATGCCCTTGCTCCAACCTTGGTGTTTTAAGGCATGCAGCATGTGTGTGGGTCCAACTCTACTTTGCTCAGCCACTGGGATCAAGATCGGCAGGACCCCATCATCCCTGCCTCAGGGCTGATCCTGTCCTTTGCACCCTGGGAAGAGGGGGCAAGGAGAAGCATAAGGTTTTAGCTTTTCTTTAGAAAATTAATCACACTTTAATTACAATGAAACCTGGAGACATGGCAAAGGATTAAGTGGATTAACTCCAAAGTAATTTGTTATCAAATATTTATCCTTCTGGGAAGGGAGATGTAGCCTCAGAGATTCTGTGTTATTCATACTGCCAGCCAAGGACGTGCTGTGTCCTTCTTGCCTCCCCTTGCCCCTATCCAGCCCCAACCCCCTTGGTTCAGACTTGAAATTCAGAGAAGAGTCCCTGGTACCCCAGCATCCTTCATCCCCTAGGGATGTCTTTGAAGCTGGCTCTGTCAGGGCTTTTCCCCTGCAAGCCCATGGCACTGCAGCAAGGGAGATATTGGTATCTTACTGGTGGTCTCTGGTCCATGAGGTGGCACAGCAGGGACAGCCAGCACTGCTCACTGGCTCTGGCAGAAGGATGGATGCTCCCAGTCCCACTCCCTGCCAGCACCTGTCTGCTGTTTGCATCTGCAGTGGTGGGGAAGGGTGTGGGGGGATGCAGTGGGCAACAGCTACATTGCTACCAGAGAAGCCAGTGAGATGCGTGGTAAATCCAATTCAGCCTGAGCTCTTTATCCATTCTACAGACTGTGGTTTTAGTGCTTGGATGCTTCATTAACTAATAATAATGAGTCATTGTATTTGCCTTCTGGGCATTGTAAATGATCCAGTGTCAGGAGACCCCATGAGGATGTGGAATCACAATGAAGCTGAAATGGTCTGATCCTCAGACCTCAGATAAAACCAATGCAGATGTCCCTTTGTGCTCCCCACCTGGGGACATGGTCCTTGAGAGGGGATGGCTGCACGGATGGGGCCTCTCAGGGGTTCACAAACAGTCGGATTTGTGACACTAGGATGCTCCTGCATGTGATGGACCTCTGTGATGTTTCCCTATTCCCCTCCACTCACGTGCCTTGAACAGAAGCTATCCTCACCATTCCCTTCCTGTTGATAAAGGGACTTTTTTAGCCTGCACTGCTCTGCAAGCAGCAATTACAGTCCCTCTCCAGTGCTGCACCTCAAGATGATGTCCCAGCTGCTTCAGGACCACCCAGATTAGCACAACTTTGTATTTTTATTTGAGGATAATTCCTCCTCCAGAGCAAAAACAGAGTGATGTGCAGCATGCCAGAAATGTGCAGTCCCTGGCAAATAAGATATGCGTGTGCCAGTGGGGCAAGGCGAGTGGAGGGGCTGACAGCTGCTCACGGACAGACATCCTCTGACACCAGAGTCTCAGCCTGAATCCCTGCAAACAGCACCATTTTCACCCCAGCTCCATGTGCAGAGAGGGAGCATTCCCCTCCAGCCCCCAAAATCCTCCTATGCACCCAAGTGAGTGCTGGGGGAGCATCCTTCTGGCCTCGATAAACAGGCAGCCCTTTCCTCTGAGACATGCACCCACAGTATTTAGTTTGTCTCCAAAATCTTCCCCCAAGAAGCTACTGATTAAACCAAAGGGAAAAAAGCCCAGAAATTAAGGTTAAAACAATAATGGAATCATTGAAAGAAATGAAAAGGGGGAAACAAGCTGGTGGTCTGACTGTGCAAAGAGCAGGAGCTGAGCAGATGTTCATTTCATCTCACACATCATCGAGGGGAACAGCAAGTGTACCTCCTGCTGGGACAGGCAGCTGACAGGGGTCTTCTTCTGCCCCAGTTAACACCAGAAACTCCAACCCTTAAGAGCTTACTGTCTGGCAGAGCAGCCATCCCTGCATGTGTCACCATGTGTGTGCCACAACCGCAGGTTGCCAGCAGGACCAGGAGCCTGGGTGAGCCAGGGCCATGCCTAGTGAGGGGCCCTGTGATGCTGTGAGCTGCTCAGGGACATTTCAGTCTGGCCATGTACCCTTTGCTCACAGGTGTCACATCAGTTTTGGGGGACCAGGACACCCTCCATTTCAGAGCTGGGGCCCCATAAAGCACATGCTGGTGCAGCATGTGGTCATCTCTGCTACCCTGACTCATCCCCCCACCATGGAATGAACCAGCTTCGTTTGACAAGATGTTGTTTTCTATGAAACATGTGGACTGGCATTAATTAGTTTTCTATCCTTTAATTCTTTATTAATTGAATCTTACATCAGCTTCTCTTTTATTTTGACTAGGATTAGAGACAGGCTGAGCTGGCAGCACCGATCTGGGTCACCTCACATCCCCTCTCCAGGAGCCAACTCACCTTTCCTCCCCCCTTTACCTCCTGCAGCATCCCTGGCTCTGGGCTTTGCTCCAGGACCAGTGATCACAGCTCTGGCAGGGCACAGAGCCGAGGCATCCCAGCCTACTGCTTCTCCAGTGTTTAATCCTGGCAGATGATATTTAATAAGGCCACATCATTAATGAACTACAAAGCACTTCAGCAGCCTGACATAAGACAAATATAGCTGCCTGCTCATTCCCAAATACCAAACAGAAATATTTGCTGCCTGTTTCTGCCTGTTATGTATCACCATTAGCAATTCTGTGATCTCTATTAAGCATTTGTCTGTAACAATAGAAATATTATTTTTAAAACTGGCTTCTTATTGCCCTTGTGCCTCCCAGGCATGGCTTTTCCCTGGCATTTTCATATTGCTTTTTGTATTCTCAATATTCCACATCTCCCATAATATAATGACTTCTATCTAGTTTTCCTTGGCTATATATACATTTTCCCATTTTAATTGCTGCTTTTATTTCACCACTGAATCACAAGAGCTTTAATCATTTCCTTCTCTGACTCTGTAGCCACCTAGTTTTTGATCCCTCTGTTTGACTCCAAAAGCTCCTTCCTAATTCCCAGCCATATATTTTTCCATCTGAGTGTCTCCCCTCGCAACCAGCCACAGCGAATGAGCCTGCCCAGGGATGTGATGGCTGTTTACATATTCTCCACTCTCTCGCTCCAGGCAGGTTTATTCCCCGCCATGGCAACGAGGTCTGCTGCAGGGTGGCACTCCGCTGAACCAAGCCCTGCTTCCGAGTGGGGTCCTTTGGCCACACAGGAGTAGCTGAACTGGACTTGCTCACTGCCCTCCCTCAACCCCTCTAGAAAAGCAGGGGAATGGACCCAAACCCTCTGTACTGTGACTCAGGTACCCCGCCTGAGGGTCCCCGTTACACAACATCCCACCTTCGCTTGGCTGTGGGAAGTGAAGCATCAAGAAAACTCCCACTGTGCTGCTTCAAATGGAAAAAAATAGGGAAGAGGAAGAATGTGTCAGCACAGATTCTCTGAGCAATGGCATGAAGACACTCATGTGAGTATGGTTGTATATTCACCCATGTGCAGATGCTCCACACCCTGCCTGTGACTTTGCATGGGATGGGGTCCTTGTGAGGGGAGGCAGAAGCTGTTTCAGGGAGTCAAAAGCAGGCAGAGATCTGGAGGAAACACCCCGTCAGACTTTATGTTTGTTGCAGATGCTGCCCCTGTTGCATCCAGGAGATGTCCAGTTGGGAAAGGGGATGGTGATGCTCTGCTGTGGCTGGGGTAGGTGTGTTGGGGTGTGGGAGAGTGATGGATTTAGTGATATCCCACCAGGTCCCCATTGTGGGACCCTCATATTGGCTATCCTTCCACAGTCATGCCCCAGCACATGCTGGCTGTTCCATTGTGTTTCATCACCCAGAGCCCTGTTGTGGACAGGGATCCCTTCCCCAGGAATGTCACGTTGCACTGTGAGTGCTCACCCATCCCTTTCAATGCCAGATGCATCCACAGGCCAGCCATGTAAAGTTCCCTCCAGGGCCAGGAGGCTGCTGCTGTGCTTTAAAGCCCAACAAAACCAGTGTGGAGGTTGAGGCAAAAATACCAGTCAGGCAGGTTGATGAGGATATGTGAAGATATGTGGAGTGGCAGACCTGTCTGGGTCCTTCACAGAGCTGCAGCTAGCAGGTGCTGGGATGAAACACTCCAAATTCAGCCCATGGCAGTGAAGATTTGCATCCTCCATGTGTCATACCCTTGCATCACCCCCAAAAGCCCTGCTGCAGCTGGCAGTGGCAGCTGGCACTCCTGCCTTCTCCTAAGCTTGCCATTAAAGCGGAGAAAATGAATCGCAACAGGCAGAGCATCAGACATGTATCCCTTCCTGCTTGTGCTCCTTACCTGGGCTGATCTCCCAACCCTACCTCTCACCATGCTAATTAACCTGCAGCACCCCAAAACTTGGGTTTTTGCACTTACCACGTGGACCTGAGGTCAGCTGCTTAGTTCAGCAAGTTGACAGCAGCTTTGGCTGCCCCCGGGATGGGCATCACTGGGACCAATTTACTGGTCAAAAAGAAAATAAGTTATAAGGCTGTGGCAGTGAGGCAAGGGAGCATGTCCTCCACGACTAACCCAGTGAGCTGGAAGTGTCTGCACCCCTGGCATTGCCCCATGGACAGTTTTGGGGCTTGCTGCTGAAGCTTCTGTCTTTGAAACAGCCATTTTCACATATCTGCTGAGCAGGAGCTTATGTCCACCTCCCTCCAATGATGAGAGGGGAAGAAATTTCCAGACAATGAGTTATTGTTGCTTTGAACCTCTCTCTCTGACACAGTGGGTGCTCACAGAGCTCACCAGACCTTTCACTCTGCCTCCCTTTGCCCTTCCTCAATGGCATCCGTAGGGGGGATCAGCTCCTTCTCATTAGGTGGGCTGTGATCTGTGAGCCCTGCACTGGATAATTGGCAGCAGAAGGTGCTGCGCCAAGAGAACTGCAGGAATCAGCTGGGGGCTGAAAGTTGAGACTGAGGAAGTGATCTAAGCAGAAGCTGGTCCTGCTTCTGGGATGTTGCCTTGCATATGGATTAAAAGAGAAACAAAGTGGATTAAGGTCCTTGTATCTTCAAGCATTTACACCCATCCAAAGCACTTGTGCGTGTGCTCAAGCAACCCTTTGGCTGGAGGCAGTAGAGGGAAGACCCATGTGGGATGAAGTTGTTTGGGAACAGAAGAGCTGATAGGGTTTGACTCTTAGAAAGCAGCATCCACAGTCACCAGGGATGAGATGGCCTAGCACAGTCCAGATGAAGTAAGGCAGAGAATCTTGTTTCCTCTCTGAAACCAAACAGATCATTAGTTTCTATATTTTAATCACATTTTCTGTGACCTCAGTATCTACCTTTGGCTTCCTGAGCTTGTTTGGGGCTTTTTTGCATAATGCTTTCCAGGCTTTCTCCATAAGTGTGAAATCCAGAACAGCGTTCCTGTTCTGAATGAAAGACATGAGCTGGGGATAACCAGCACCAGAGGCAGGAAGCAAACACCACAGGGCTGTTGGGAATTAGAGATTTCACAAAATACGACTTGTGAGAAAATTCACTGCTGGAAGCTGGCTGCAGCTCAGCCCAAGCCAGCTGCCTGCTCTGTCTGCCTGCTGCCCAGTGTGGGTAAGCACACACACGTACGGGCACCCTTGGGTGAAATGGAACTTGGATTTGGAGTCACATCTGAGCACTACAGGAGATGGCTGCTGAAATGTAAAGTCAGCCTGGTGAGGAACGTCTCCCCAGCCAAACCCCAGCAGTGCCTGCCTTGATGCTGTGGCAGCTTCAATACATTGTTAAGCTCCTGCCCCATATAGCTACAGCAGGACAGAGTGTCCCAGAGCAGGGACACTTTGCACCTGGGGTGTAGGTGGGACAGCTGGTCCTTGGGCACACACATAGTGTTATGATGCTGAGAATAGGGTCCACATCTCTGTAGGGGACAGACCATTCTTCCTGAGGTGGCAAAATATCATCCAGACTCCAAGGCAGGCAGCCCCTATGGCAGTCACAGGGCAGGCAGGTGCACAGGGCTCAGAAGCTCAGGATCAGGCAAGGGGAAAGGGGCAGAAGAGGCAATTGGAACCCTGAAATGAAGCAGAAATGCAAAGGAAAATTTTTCTTCTGTCATTTATCTGGCAGAAGGTGACACTGGGCCTGTCACCCCCTTTCATTATCTCTCCAAGGCTTTTCATGCAAATTCAGGCAAACAATTTCTCGGTTCCCTTTTAGCACTCTGGGAGGGCCAATTTCATTTCAGGAGCAGTGGGGAACAATAATCATCTTGAAGTGTCTTCCATCCTGAGAGACGCAGATAAGAGCCGCACAGTGGACTAACAACACTAATTTGACGTTTTCAGTTGATAGCTTTGCAGATGACAAAAATCAGGCACCATAAAAGGCTGGTAAACTCAATAGCAGCAGGGTTACCCCCTCCTGTGCATCCCTCCTGCTCCCCTCTTCTACCCTGAGAGTGAGATGAAACCCTGTCCCTGAGTGCACCACTGTGGTGATTTCAGTGTGGATGGGGCAGGTTTGACTGGTGGCTGAGGCCTGAATGAAGGAGCAGGATGCAGCTGCACTATGCAGGGAAGTGCTGGTCAGCCTGGTAGATGCCCATTGACATTGTTCCTCTTCCTGGGAGAAAATATTTCAGCTGTCTTCCGCAATCCTTTTGGAGAAGCGTCTGATCACGTATCCAAAGAGAAAGTGATCACTTTAGTGTTCTGAGTTACCAATTGAAGATTCCTGACCTAGTCAAAGGAGCCAAACAAGAAAAACCTTGCTTCCACAAACCTGTCTGTGGCATTTTTCAAGTCCTCTCTGCTGTCTGAGCCCATGCAAAATTTACAAGCCCTCTTGTCCCCACTTGCTGCATCCAGCCACACATACTGCCAGCCCCCTCAGCTCACACAAAGGTGTGCAGGTTTGCCTTGCAGCTCAGTAAATCCAGTTTCCTGTATAGTGGGTGCCCAAGCCTTTGGTGGATGCTGCTGTCATTTGGGAAAACGAGTGGTAAGTGACAAAACATGGCTGCAAACTGATCCATCCAGGGAGTCAGGCAGGGTTAGGCCCTGGGCTGGACCAGTGAAAAATGGAGTCATGGAAACCTCAGCAATTTGTCTAGCCCAGAGCCCTGCATCTGGGCAGGACCAGCTTCACCTGCATCTCTCCAGAAAGATGTGCATCTGGTCTGTTCTTCATCGTGACAGTGTATCTGTCTTCTCCCTGAACAACCTGCCTCATATTTCATTCTTGTCCTTAAGGGGTTTTCCCGTTTCCCTGATGTCTAACCCCAAATGTTCTTGCTGCTCTTTCAATCCATCCCACCTTGTCCTAAGCAGAAGAGGATGAAGAACTGACACCTCTCTTCCTTGCCATCGCTTTGCCCATTATTGCTTTGTTACAACCTGCTCTTTTTGAGCCTAAAGCCCAGTTTTACCACCTTGCCTTTTGTTTTCTATCTTCATGTGTCCCTCCTAGCCCTTCTCTGCACCCTCCTGCATATGGTGAGAATGCTTTTTGCCTCCATGTGTGCCCATGATGGGTATAAAACCCAGCCCCAGGTAGACACTGTCAGCCTGGAAAGCTGTGTTCCAAGGCTTGGTGTAGGATTCATTTTCCTTAGGTACCTTTTTTCCCATTTTCCTCCTAAAAGACAAGATTGAGTGACCAAGGCCAGTATGAATTCACTTGGGGCTGTCTTCCATGCTTGGATTTATGTGAGGCATGAAGTCTTGGGGGAAAAAAGTAGGGATAAAGGCACTGATTTCTCCCTGGTGCAAGCAGGAGTCCAGCTGTGTCAGCACAGCAGGTTTTATTTGCATGAGGTTAAGTTGAACCGCAGGCACTGGTAACAGCAGCTAATTAAACTGGTGGCACTGGGGCAAGCTGGTTAGGGCACACCACAGAGAGTGCAGGTTTTGCTGATACAAGGTTGCTGCTGCCAGCTGGAAAGTGAAATCCCATCCCATGCTCAGGAATGTCATTTTGATGACGATTTTTGACCTGAATTGGGGTAAAATGTAATATCAGATTTTTTTTTTTTTTTTTTTTTTTTTTTTTTTTTTTTTTTTTTTTAATGGGAGGAGATATTCAGAGCAGGTGGAAAAAGCTTTAGGAGAGCTCAGTGGGGTTTCTTTACTTGACACATGACTGCTCAACTGGTGCCCATTAATTTTGTTTTCTCCCTGAAGGCAGAGGTGGAACTAAGAGAGGGTCTTTGGTTCTCCCACGCTTTCTCCCAGAGGAAGCTCATAATTTTTCATCAATCTTGAAATATTCCCAAAGGAAAAATTTTCCTTTTTATGTAAGTGGTGTTTTCAGCCAGCAAACCAGCCTCCTGGGAAATTCCTACCAGGTTTTAAATTCACCTCACTCTCAAGGGCTTTGATTGCTTTGTGCTTTTTTTTTTTTTTTCTTTATTATTATTATTTTGACCACAGGCTGCTGAGGACAGGTGTTATTCCTCCTGGAGCTGCTATCAGTCTGCTATGGGATGAAGGATAGAGATGCCCAGTTCAGCCTCAGTTGTCCAGCAGTTTGGGAAAGATGAATGCTGAGCTGCACTTCTGCCAAAGGTTTATTTTACTAGTTTCTGAAGCTCTGCTTTTATCTCATGTCCTTGCTGCTTTTTCTTTTTGTTGCCCTTTTTTTTTTTTTTTTTTTTGGGTTGTGGAGAGCAAGCATCCCTTTGAGCATCTCATCTCTCTGCTAACACCTCCTGTCAAGTACACTCTTCTGAAGCTGGAAATGTTATTTTTCTGTAATTTCTTCCTGCTTAACAGATTGGATTTGGATTGCGTTGCACCAGCCCAGCCTGGCTCTGGTCCTGCAGCAGCTGTGTCCTGCAGACACATAGCAAGGGAAGGAGGCGGCCTCGGCTGCACTCGTCAGCATCCCTCACTGCCTCCTCACATCACCCAGCAGTGGCAAAGCCCAGCCCCCTCCTACTCTGACATTTATTGCTGCTCTGCCAAAGAAACCAGCCCTATTGACTTTGTCCCTCGCAGGGAAACGATACAAGATTTCTCACCGCATTCCCCAATATAATGGGATAATGTCTTGCTGGCCTGGCTGGTCGCAGTCTCTGTGGCTGGGAGAGAGGTTTTGCTAATGTGGTGATAATGTCTTGTCAATGTAGGTTTTGTGTCACCGTGAATCTCGAATGACTATCGCTAACTTTATTTTCCACAGGCAGATTTCATAGGAAAGGATCACTAGAAATCACCCCTCTCAGCTGTGGGGTAACAACAGCTCTATGGATGCCATTTCCCATCAATATTTGTCTCTTATGCTTGTAGCCCCACTCTATCTATCCTGCCCTTAAAGCTGGGACACACATCCCAGCATCTCCACGCAATCTCCTCTGCTCCAGGATCAACACTTTTGGTTTTGCCTTGCCCAGGGGCTGTGGGCAAGTGTCTCCAGCCCACTACAGCCATGTGTGTCCCTTGCAGTGGTTTCTAACAGCCCTTGTCTGCCAGGAAACCCTGGAGGTCAGTTTGTGGGAGATACTTCACCCTGCTGACAGCCTGGACAGCTTCTAAGGATTGATGGCCATGAGAGTCCATGGTGAATCATCCCCAGGGACCTGGATGTATAATGTCATTGAAGGTCCAGCTCTCTGGCAATGCAGAGATCAAGGGTCTGAACACACCACCTTGGCTGAGCCTCCAGGGCTTTGGATCAAAGTGCTGCTCTACTGGTCACTTCATTCCAGCTTGTGTTTGCTTTGCTTGGCCCCAGCCTTGTGCGGACTCAAGCGATTCACAGTCCAGCCAGGCTTTAGGAATACATAAAGCATGAATAAACTCACCTTTTTTTTTTTTTTAATTCTCCTTGAAGACTGGTGATAATTCCACTGCATTGCTTTGCATTGGTTTTGCTTCTGCATAGGACTCCAGGGAATTAGCAGCGAGTCTATGCAAGTGGACAGGGCACTTAAACATGGCAGATGATACTGCTGAAATATTTACACTGCCCAAGGAGCAATTTCTCATCTTGCTGGAGAGCAGATTCAGCCCTGCCACGCCCTGGCTGCGGCAGGCAGGAGAGCTCCTACTATACGAAAGGCTTTCTATTCTATGCCAAGGCAGTTGGATACTCTAGAAATTCCTCCTTTCTTTCTTTTCTTTTTTTTTTTTTTGAGTTGCAAGGAGTGAGTTGTTGCTGTGAGAAGTGGTATTCAAGAGAGCAGAGCTTGAGGAAACCCAAAAAGAGGTTGGGCAAAGCATCCCCATCCAAAATGGAGTCGGCCCTGCCCACACACTGCCCGTCAGTGGCTGTGCCGCCTGTGTAAAACCCCCAGTGACTCCTCTGTAGCTGTTTCCAGGGGAAGACTTGCAAGATAATGATCTTGTAATTATAGAATCGTAGAATCACAGAATGTTTTGGGTTAGAAGGGACCTTTAAAGGTCATCTTGTCCAACCCTCCTGCAGTGAGCAGGGACATCTGCAACTAGAGCAGGTTGCTCAGAGCCCTGACCAACCTGACCTGGAATGATTCCAGAGGTGGGGCATCGACCATCTCTTGGACAATTAGTGCCACCACCCTCAGTGTAAAAAAAATTCTTATTATTTATATCTAGTCTAAGTCTCCTCTCCCTCACAGCAGAAGTATTCCAGCTGTCTGATCATTTCTGTGGCCTCCTCCTGAACCACTCCAACAGGTCCATGTCTCTCTTGTGCTGAGGACTCCAGAGCTGAACAGAGGACTCCAGGTGAGGAGTTGTTAAGCTAAAACACAGATCTAGGAAATGCACCTCTGTAAGGGACACCTCCAGTCAATGCTCTTGTCTTAACACTGACATGAACCACAGTGCAACTAGGATTTTTCTCTTGAGGGGAAAAAAACCTGTATTTGGCAAAATGTGTAGGGCAATATTTGCGAAGTGCATGCAGAACACTGAAATGTCTTCATCTCTGAAAATTGTCAGAAATGAGGGTGTGAAAAGGGAGCTGTTGGTCATTGTTCTTCCTTGACAAATGCTGAAGGAGCAAGTCTCAAGTACCAACATCCCTTTGCCCTTCAGTGTCCACTCTGGGGTTCCAGCTAAAGGAAATCACAAGATTCAAGTGTTAACTCCACAGAATCAAGGGGGAGAAGATTTTTGCTGGATCTTTATCCTCACACTCATGATGGGGTGGGTGGGAAGGCTGGCTTGTTTTTAATCAGTGAATCTCATTAGCCCACTTAAGGTAAAACATGGTTGATGCTGTGGTTTGTGTGCTCTGCTTCTGAGATGGGGCTGGATCATGAATCAGCCTGGAAATGCTGATGGCTGCTTGGCTCGGTGTTTTCCCCAGTTCTCACCACAATCTCAGCTGAAGGATGCTCTTTGCTCTACCTTCATCACTAACTGCAGGAAGGTTTTAGTCTCTGGCCTCTGGGGATCTCTCAGCCTTCACAAACACTACCCCCAAAATCACAACCCCAAATTCACAGCCAGGTAGAGCCCTTGCTTCCTTGGGTATGAGGCAGCTGCCCCTGGAGCATCTTGGGCACATACTAGAGCTGATTCACACCTTCCCCACCTGAGTCCTGAGTTTGGCATCATTAAGAAATAACACACTGTTTCTTTTTATTCATTTGCCAGTTTATAGTTCCTGGCTTTGCTGCAGCTCTCAGCTGCTTTCTCAGTCCCCAGCCGGTTGTTCAAGACTGCTGCGTTAGTCTTTAGTCTTCCAAGCGAGGATGCTTTTTGCCACTGTCCCCTGTAAGCAGGGCTTTGCTCAAGCCTGTGTTAATGGATAATAGCACAAATATCTCAGAAGACTTTTAAAACCCTGCTGTTCTTCAAACTTATATTTAGCTACAACAACCTCTGTGTGATCACTGCTTGGGTTGCTCAAACAACATCTGGAGACTAATGTAGGCTGCATCTCTTGGGAATCACCAAAGCCAGAGAGAAAGGCCAGCAAGGGTAGTGACAAAAGCGATGATCTTGATAAGGAAAGCTGTAACAGCAAACCCAGAGATGCCCATAAATCCCATCATCTTGTTATACCACCGATCAAAAAAAAAACCAAGATAAAAACCCATCACAAAAATATACCCTGCTATAAAGCTTGTATATTGTAAAACTTGAGACATAAAAATGACAACAAAGCTGCAGGAAAATCTGGAGGTGCAAGCTCTGACCAAGCAATAATGGACCATCCAAATCACATTGCATGCAGGAAGAGGCAGCCAGTGAGGTCTAACCACCAGGCTGCAGAGTCTGACCTGCAAAACTTTTCCTTCTGTATTATCAGCTAATTAAAATTCTGTGGACTAAGGAACAATCATGTGCATTATGAAATGTTACCCCCCTGCTAATATTTTAATTGCCAGTCAGTCCCTGCTCAAGGTGGGGAAATGGGAATAGGAAGTTGAGAAGTCACAGAAAATCAGCTGAATGAACAGATGGAGCAAGGAACAGACTGGGCAGGGATTAGCACTCTGCCCATGCCTGCATGCATGCACGCACACACACCCTGGCACAGCAGGGCTTCTCTAGCTGCATGACGAGAAGAAACCAGTTCAAACAACAGGTCTTGCATTAATATCTCATTCTCTATAAATAAATCAATAAAGGGAATGCTGTTTGGCTGCTTCTTCTCTGAGTTACTTAGGAGCTCTGTGATGCTTTATGTAGTGCTTCATCCCTTTGCTTTCCGTCCCTGCTTGGAGGTTAGTGGGAAGGAGGCATCGCTGTCACCCCTCTTGCATGGGCTGGCATGGGCTGTGGGCATGGTGCAGCCCCCTCCGTGCCACCACAGAGCTCTGCAGGTGCCCCACATTCTTTTGGGGGAGCATAATCACAGCCTGACTTGAGTTTAAGGTCATCCCCAAAGGAGGAGCCTCTGCCCAGAGGTTTGAGATTGTTGCCATTTGTTTATAGCAGCAGTGCTTTAGAATAGTGGAGCCAAAAAAAGAGTTATAAGCCTGTTTCAAAGTTTCTTAGAAATAAATGACTTGGCAAAAAAAAAAAAAAAAAAAAAAAAAAAAAAAGGGGCTGGAAGGAAGTGCTGCTCTGTGTTTTCCTAGAGGGTGTAGAGGGAACTGAAATGGTCCCATGGGAATAGGGCGGCACCATCCGGGATGCTGGGATCCTGCACCCAGGGTCACCCCATCCCAACATGCAGGCTGCAAAACCAAAGAGCGTTTTGGTGAAGAATGAAAGGGCTAATTAAAAGCCTCTAGAACATCACTGGACAAACTGCAGCATGGGGCTGAGAACTATTCCTGCTGCACGGCTGTGAAACAGCTGGGCTTTGGATCATTCTGCCTCTGGTTGGTTTGCAGATTTAATAGGACACTCAAGAGGGTGTGAATGGGAAACCCAAAACTTGCTTTGCCTTTTCTTCATATGTGCTCACAGGCTCCCTATCATTTTTGTGTCACGTGTGCTCTTTTTTTCCAACAGCTTATGTCTTATTGAGGAAATATGATCTAAACCACCAAGGCTCTGATGGACTGGGGCTCCATGCAGAGAAATGCCATATAATGCCTCCCAGGGCAGATGCTGGCAGATAATACACCAGAATAAGAAGCTCAGGTAGTTTACAATAAATTGTGTGTGCTGGGTTTTAATGCACATACAGAGCTGCTCTGTTTTTTGGATGAACATGGGAAAATAGCGCTTCTCAGTCTACAGCTCATAAGAATAAAAATTGCCTATGATAAAAATTATTATTATAACCTATTAATTAATCTGGTGTGTGCAGCCATGCCATCAACCTATATAACCTTAGTCTGCTGAGAGTATCAAGGAGACCCCACAGGGCACTGGAGTGGGCGAACAGGGCTGGAGGCAGCTGCCCAGTGTCAAGGGGGGTCTGTGGGGTGCACCAATCTACAGAGGGAGCTCTAGAGGTTATTGTGTACTTTTTGGTTCTCTTCTAGATAGAGCTCAGGCTCTCCTGGCAGGCATTGCATGACACATGCACTGCCAGAGTGAGAGGGGTGCTGGGACACAAGTATGGGCTGAGAAATGGCTTCAGTATATGGGTCTGTGTCAGCCTGATCATCTCCTCTCCACAAGGTTAGGGTGGCTCCTAAGGGCACACCATTTACCATGACCAAATATTGATGGGGTCATAGCTCATGGCTGATGGAGCACAGCACAGTCCTAGTGTGTTACAAGGTGATCAATAATAAGTAGAAACTAATATGCTGGAAATTATGGATTCAGAGTCAATTTGGAGTGTGGCTGCAGGCTGTCAGTGTCACTTGGCCTCATAGGGACAGCAAGGCAGGTCATGGGGTCCCAGGTGGCTCCCAGGGCATTTCCCTGCGTCCCCCTAGGCTGCAGCACAACGTTGGTGGAGCAGCCTTGCTCTGTCAGCAGGACCTTTGCTGACATTTCCATGGGTCATGGCAGAGCCTCAGCTGCTCCTCCACCTTGCTGCAGCCCTTGGGCACGGCTGGATGAGTCCTGACTCTGCTGTACTAAGGACAGGGAAAAGCAGCATTTCCTCTCCTACAGCCATGGGCACTAAATGTTGCCCTAATAATAAATCATAATAAGGCTTATCATTCCTGTAAACCATGTCCTGCTAATGTTTCCTGCTTCTGCAGCCCAGAACCCATCATCTCCCACCTCACTCATTTTCCATTTAGTCTGCCCTTTTATTGCCTAATAAATGGCATCTGATCAATTCTGCCATGCACCTGAGGATCTGCTGTAGCTGTGGGACAGCCACCATCCCTGGCTTGCCTGGGCTTCTGCACCAGAGCAGGGATGGGGTCCCAAACTCATTCTGCAGAAGCAGCACTGCTGGGGGGAACGGGGCTGAGCAGAAGGGCTGGAGCCCCATCAGAAAGCTCCTGGGTCCCTCCAGTGAGGAGCTGGGAGAGACCTTCAGTGGCCATGTCCTTGCACCAGAGAAGGAGAAGTTTTGGAGTGAGCTGTGAGCAGGAAATGACCTTTCTCAGCATAGTAGTACTTCATCTCTATGGCCAAGTCCAGAGTGCAAAACAAAGCCACATTTTGTCTGTGCAGCCAAAACCAGCAAGTCATGGACACTGAGATGCTGTGACAATGCAGGAGACTTCAGGTCCAGATGGGGACAGGGGATCTCTGTGTTCATTAGTAGCTTCAGAGCTCCAGGAAGGGTTGAGGATGGCATCACAGGGGCTCTGGTGTAGGCACACACCTAGATGTGGCCCTGCCTCTGAGCTGCTGACTGCCAGGGGCACCCTCCTGGGAGGCACCAGGAGAGGCAAGGGTGCAGCACCCACAGCACAAACATCTGCACCTTTCCATGGCTGGGCTTTGCCAGTATTGTTGTCATCTAAATAGCAGGTTTGTCCTCTCCCCCATCCAAGAGAGATCCCTCCAGAAATGTTTGCAGCAGGCAGAGACAGAGGGTCACATATTGTTGGCAGCTGCTGAGACAAGAAGTCTGCAGGATGCTCCCTCCATCATCTGCCATGGTGAACCCGCCAACTCCAAATGTCACCCATGAGCTGAAGAGAGCGGCGGCTCCTTTAGTAGGCTGAGCCCATCCTCCCACCTTTAATTGTAGTGTTATAAACATGAAATCTCTGCAGGGCTGCCAAGGAAAAATCTCCAAATCACAAATACCTGCCATTATAATAAAATGGCCAAGCAAACAGCTTCTTACATCAGCTCTGCCTTTTAAATATTCTCAGCTGGGGGTTGATGCAGCTTCTTTGAGTTTGTCTTTCAAGGGGGAAAATGAATCCATTTTTATCTTAAACAGCAAAATCTTGGTCACTGCCCAGCTTTACTGCTTGCTTGTTGACTCACCTTTGGCATGATGAGAATTTAGCCAGGGAGTGAGAAAAGTACTTATTTTTGTGACAAGGCTGGGACAGTGCCTGGTTGCCATCCAGGCTCCCCATGCAGCCCTTCCCAGCATGTGCTGGTGTGTACATCACTCTCATCAGCTCGGCAGCAGCACAGTGCTGAGGTTCTCCAAATACTTTAGTGCATAATAAGACTGGCACAATAATCCCATTACAGTCTGTCTTCAGGGTGCCAGGACTAATTGGCAAGTGCTGGGACCTTCATCCCCAGCTGGAATTTTATTGCTCATCAAAATTAACCATGATGCTGAAGTCTCTCGGCCACACATGTGCCATTAGCTCTGTCTGGAGCTGTGTCCTCTCTAGGCACTTTCAGGGCCCCACTGCCCCTGGTCCCCAGCCTCTGGCAGGGAAAGTACATGGTTATTGCTGCAGCTGATTTGCCTTTACTTCATGCCATTTGCAGCTTAATGGGGTTTATTTTGCGCATGCCCAGTTGGAGCTGCTTGCTGCATGAAACGCTGTCTGGAAGGTGCTGTGCTGGCAACGCTGGGGGAGCCAAGAAGAGCCCCAGGCTAGCACCTGGCCCTGGCAGTGGGCCAGGGATGAGTGGCCTGAGATGGCACTGACAGTTTGAGGGGCTACAGGAGGAGCTGTCATTAGGCTGAGCCTTTGCTGGTCTGGTTACATCTCTCTATTGCAGCTCTTGTCTTCACCAAACTGCCCCTTCTCAATGAAGCACTTGACTTGTGCTTCATTTCAAATGTGGACAGAGGCTCAGCTCTCTCCTGTGCAATAGGCACACTTGTTTAAGTGTGAACTTTGGGACTTTTTTTCTCATCTAAAGCTGTTAAATAGTAATTGCAACTCATCCTGGTGGCTTGTTTTCAGCTGTTCTGGGATGTGCCATTTCTAGGGCCCCGGAGACAGCAGAGGGCTGGGAACAGACTCTGACAATGCACCTGGTGACAGTTTTATTTCGTTTTAAGCAATTCAGACTTCAGACACTCTGCTCCCATTGTGGCACTTTGTAGTGATAAGGAGTAAACTCTTTGCCTCTGAGTTCATGTTTCCCATCCTCATGTGTGACTTAGATCCTAGCACCATGAACTGAGGCTTTGAAAGCACACAAAACTCCTCTCACAGCATGCCCTTGGGCTCGAGACTTATTACCAGAAAATACTGCAGATGCCAAAACTTTGCAAGGCTTCAGAAAGTGGTTAGACAAATTCTAGGAAGCAAAAAATCCATCAAAAGCTATTAAGTGCCAAGACAAGGTCTGGGACCCAGATGGGTGGATGCCAGTGAAGTGCCTCTGAAGTTTATTTGATCCCTCCTGTTCTTTCCATCACACGATCTTGATCAGGATGATCACTGGGATGCTGGGCTGAAGGGGCCATTGGTCTGGCCCAGATGAGTGATCTTGTGTTCTATCTCCTCTCCTCTCCTCATGCACAGGGGATTATTGCAGGGTCTCCATGCTGTGCATGTCTCTCTTTGCCATTAGCTTCTGGAGGACTTTTTAACCCAGCATTGCTATCAGCCAGTGTTGGAGCAGGACATCAGGAGTATCTGGAGCACTGCAAAGAAGCTTTTGGTATGAGGATCCATTGTGGAGCCAAACAGGGGAAAGCAAAGGGCAGCTCTTCAGACAAAAACTCGTTGAAAAGAGGAGCAAAGGGAGGCTGGAAGAGCTTTGTCTTGGTTTTCTCAGCTGAGGATGGTGTATGGTAGTGACAAAGCCTGAAAGCCCTCAGGATGCAGCCAGGGAAGGCTGTGTCATTGGGCTGCACCAACTGCACCAGTGGCTAGCTGGGGCTGGGCTTCAGCTGCTGCCAGAGAAACCTCACCACAGGAATGAATGGTTTTGTGTTAAATGTGGGTATAGAATCAGCTATCCACCAAGCAGCAACCTAAAGTACATTTGAGTCCTCTCTTTATTAATTTTTAAATTGGATGATCTCCTGGTTTAGTCCATTTCTCCTGGATATAGCTGTTAGTCAAAACAAAACCCTCCCCTGGATTTAACTCTATCCGGCTCCAGGTCATGCTCTCTGGGTTTCAAGCCCATCACCCTGGCCCACCGGCACTTCATGATACCCAAACTCCAACCTGGGATCATGCCATGGCCCCAGTAGAGGCAGCATGCCTGACCCCCCTTGGTAGCCTGCTTTTGGGGCTCCCCACTGCCTGCACCCACCCCAGGGCTACCTGCCAGCCCACATCCCTGTTGTACTTTTTTCCAAATAACCGAGCCAGCCTTGCTGTCCCACTCCTGTGTCCATCAGCATCTGGAGGATGAGATCCTGGTCATGCAGATGCTCAGCTGAATCTTAGACTCCTCTCTGCCCAGCTGGGATTTGCTGCTGGCTTTGCGCTGCCTGCCCCTGCCCTCATCCCAGGAGGAGACCTGGGGATGGGGAGAGGCGAGTGCTCGGCTGCTGCCTCCTTGGTTAGTTTTGAGCTTTGATTCCAGTGTGAAGCTGCCTGTCGAGGCAGTATTTCATACTTGCTGGTGTCAGCTGATAAACCTTTGATTTTCACTTCTGGGAATAATAGCACAGTAATGAATTATATTCACAAGAATAACTGTAATAGTCATAAAACTGCAAATAGAAGAAAACTGTAAATCAGTCACCCCCTTGTAATGTGCTTACTTCATCTGAATCACCCTCCCTGGGCATATTATCAATTTTATTTGGCTTTTCCATCCTAAACTTTTATTAAGTGGGGTGCCTCATGCGTAAAGATACTGAGCACAAGCCATATGTTCCAGGGATTTACGTTTGTTTTGCCTTCCTTCCTTCCTTCCTTCCTTCCTTCCTTCCTTCCTTCCTTCCTTCCTTCCTTCCTTCCTTCCTTCCTT